>JAHBMJ010002409.1:12500-15000 GCA_018398765.1 Chromera velia | reverse complement strand
TCTCCCGCCAGGGAGTGACTGAGAATGCATTTTCTTTCATACAGAATTCTTTCTGTATGAAAGAAAAAAAAAAAATCAAATGAGCCTCACTTCAGTTTCTCTCCCGCCAGGGAGTGACTGAGAATGGCAAATCGTTCTCTTGTCGGAAGACCTTGTCGATCTGCCGCTTTCAGGCCAATTTGGATCAAAGTGAAGATTCTTTTGTTTTTTCCTCCACACTCAAATTCTCCATTTACTTCTGCAGGAGACTGGAAGGCAGATTCAGACGGTCTGCTCCTGTTGGCACCGTGTTTGTGTGGGTCCACAGGGCCCTCCAGGGCCTTCAGCAGCAGGGGGAGTCGCTGGGGTCCTCAATTGCGGCCTTTCACCTAGTACAGAGGGACGGGGGACCGCGACAAGGTGTGGAGGGTCCTAGTCTTGCTTTCAGTCTTGAGGAACGAAAAAATCTCGGGAAGGGCGTGTGTGAGGTTCTCCAGCCCACAGAAGAGTCACGGGAAGAGGGAGACGAGGAAACGTGCGTGTTGTTTCTTCGTATGCGAGGCAGAGGAAGATGATAAGCAAAGGTAAACAAACTTTCTGGCAAAGCATCTTTCACCAATAGTGTATGTAGTGTGAATTATTCAAGTCAGCCTCATGCAGGCTTAGCTCCGGGCCCAGGTCATCACTAGGATAGTTAGGCATAGCTTTCAGGTTGAAGGCTAAGTTCTTGTATAACGTGTATGGTTTACTGTGGACTCAGTAGTATGGAGCACTGCAGCAATATATGTTGGAGATATTTAGAGAAATCTGTACGAAATATGTCAGAAACTAGGTCAGAAATCTGATTTAATTTTGATTTGAGTTGGTTAAAGCCGGTGAGCCGCCTCTAAGACTCTTGCGAACCATTATTCAACTATGTATGGACAATATGGACACGCAGTCACGTCATTGCAGTGTTTGTCTTAGATTCAAGTTGTTTTAGCATTTTGTGCAGCAAAAAGAATAACTCAGCATTGATTTTCGAAGCGCTTCTCTACGGCTTTCATTCTGGTACAAGCTTGAAAACAAAGCCAGCATGCATCTCCCAGACATTTTTTTCTCGCTTTTCCACTCCATGGCCAACTAAAGCTACGATCCACTGCATGCGTATGCAGTCTCAGCTTGCTGTTGAATTGGTGCACAGGCCTTTACTTTTAAATCGAAAGAAGTTTACCTATTTATTCTCTGTTCTTCAGCATTTTCTCAACAGATCGATACTGTCTCTATTTTTTTTTTTATGAGAACAAAAAGTACAAGGGGTTTTAAGGTGCCCTCCGGGGCCTCTGAGTCTCTCACTAAATCTAGCACTAAATTCCCCAGTTATGGTTTTCAAGAGACTCTGGGGAGAGACCGGCCGGCAATCACCTGAAGAGCTGAGTAAGGATGGAAGGAGGGTGTTGATATAGAAATATATTACATACAAATATTATGGAAATATTATACAAACCTATTCTAAGAAATCTGGATTACATTTCAAACTTTTTTATAAGACCAATCCTAGCTCTAATCTGATCGAGTCACTAGCTGATTTTAAGCTAGACTTTAAGTGATTTAGTAAAGTGATTTCTTAACATTTCTAAAAATAGTTCGAAGTGTTATCCAGATTTCTTAGAGATTAGATTTCAATAATGTTTCTCTGAAAAGTAGAAGATCGCAAAACATTTTTTTTCTATGTAGAGATATGTAGAGGAACACTCCAACAACTGTTATTTTTGTGTTGTACGACCTTCTTCCTCTTAATTGAAGGCATGCAACCCTTCGAGCTAGCCTTCGCCGGGTCGTAAATATATTTTTGGATGGCCACAGCCCCTGTCACAAAGCAGAAAAGCCTTACAAACTTATCAATCAATCATTCAGCTAGACAAACTTCTATTTTATTTGCACTTTTTAATTTAAATTAGGGGTGGAATGAAATGAAAGGGGGCATATAATATACTTATCATAAAGTGACTTCACCGGCAGCCATCGTGCCCCAACGGCAACTAATAGTCAGAGACTATCACACCATACAATAGACATTGCTAGCTTAGGAACGTTAGAGCTTGCTCGGCGAGACTAGCTGTGAGACTACTAGAAGCTAGTAGACAACTGCCTAAGTATTGATCTCTAGGTAATAAGCGATCAGTCCAAACGTAGCTAGGCCTAGACCTAGGCAGGCCGCAGGCGTGCATGCAGCCATGAAGCCTATGATGAAGGAACTGGCTTAAATTACGCGTATCCCTCAGCCTGAGAGACGGCAAGAAAAGCAAGAAGTACTACCACCTTAGTAAGGTGTTGCATCTTAGCCTTATTCCGAACCGTACTACCCGCAGGTCCTATAAATGAAATGAATTAATATAAATAGCAGGAAAACCCTCTTGCTGTCCACTAAAATAAACGTGGTGATGACGGAGCACACATTCTGGGAGACAGACGCTTCTAGAGACGCTTTTGATTTGCAGCTTAATTAAGACAGTATTAAAAGCATGACATCCCAAAAAAT
>JAHBMJ010002409.1:0-10000 GCA_018398765.1 Chromera velia | reverse complement strand
TTTCCTCGACAGGCCTCCAGATGCTCTCTCTGTATCTGTGTCATCCAAGTGAATAGGTGGCAGGCCATGAAAAGGGAAGACAAGAAAACTGAATCAGATGTGTTGACGGAGACCGAGAGAGACCTCCAGAGATTTCGAGCCTGGAAGGAAATGAATCCCCACGTACACATGACAGGTGTGGGTGTGTTGCCGCACCCACCTTTTGACCACCAGGTCGCTGAGGAAGTCCTCCGAAGACATCGGGAGCGATCGATTTTTCTGCTTACAATCTGCTTATTTCCCAAAAAAATCAGCGGAGCCGAACCTGCACGTCAAGGGGAAGACGGGTGAAGAGAAGAATCGGAAGACGGCGAAAGCAAACACAATCCGGTCTCAAGCCGGCACCACAAGGAGGCAAAGATTTGTCGAGACAGGAAGCAATATACAAAACAGGTTCAGAAGGGACACGAGCCAGAAAGGGAAGGACGACCAAAGAAATGAAGGTAGGAAAGAAAGACAGAAATCATGGAAGGATGGGAGGAAGCACTTAAGCTTTCGCTCTCTTGCAGAATTGGAGAGGAAATGCGTAGTGTCTGTTGTGCCAACAGACTGCATGGACACGAGCATGGGCATATTTAATATACACTATCACACTCTCTGGTCCCTCTTTTTGTCAAAAGAAGAAAGGGGCAATGAAAAATTCGGCTGTCGACCGGATGGGATCTTGGGGCTGTCATCGACCTCCCATGCAGCGCAACGCACCCCAAATCGTTCCTTGTGCGCCTTTGCAGTCGAAGTCACCTTCGGTCTTGGATGCAGCAGATCGGGATACTAATTTTGAATTCCCGTTCTCCTCCTCGTACCAATCATTGAGGTATGTGTGCAGAAGAAGACATGAAGCCAGTGAGAATGCTAGAGACGGCGAGACGGGTGGGAAAAGATCTTAACGTACAATTCTTCGATCACGATTGTTGACGCTTCTTAACGCAACGATGTCATCACGCATCGTCTGCACCTTCCAAAATCTCTCACCCTCTTTCGCTCATGTCAGGAACGACCAGCCTTCGGACCAGGCTGATGGAGATTCAGTGAGCCAATGATTACTCTATGAGGGTTGGATTGGATCGGTCAGTACATTCCGTCATATTCCGTCAGGGACCGCGTGCATGGCGCATACCCTGGACATTAATTTGTGTGCATTTTTATAAAAAATAAATTATAGATGCATTCAACTTTAAAGAAATCTAGTCCTGAAGAAAATTTACTTTTCAAATCATTTACTGTCATTTAACATTGACATGAAACTTTTCTTTCCTTGCAATTTGTGACACAAAGTCTGATTTCTCTGTTCTCTCCCTGGGTGCACCGCTCATCTCCAAAGCAAGGGGGGTGTGCGGGGTTTGCACGACAGATTTCACACTGCGTGACAGGGCGATGAGCCGGCCTGGAAGGTTCAGTCTCAGCGGAAGGAAGCATTCTGTTGCATCTCCGGACTCCCCCGCAGACTCTAAGGGGGCCTTCGCATTTAAAACACAAGGCTTTTACGTGCAACCATAAGAGTTTCAGCTCTCCCATCCACACACCTTGCTCATCTATCAAGAGATCCCTCCATTCAGGACCCCAGACTCGAAGAAGGGTTTCCACTGTGTGTAGTTCTGTCTCCCCGCTGTGAAACTTGCTGAAAAAAGATCCTTTCACTGGCGTATGCTTTAACTGAGGCCGTGCCTTGGTCACTATTCCCTCACCCCAGAGAGCAGCTGTCAATCCAAGTGCCCAATCCGTTTCTGCCTTCAACCCTGCTTCCTCTGTCTTAACAACATCCACCACATAGAGACGGACTGTCTCTCTCTTCATGCATTTTACCCAATCTGTCCCCCATTCTGCAGAGAAATGAAATTTAAAATTGTGTCGGCCGGGAATCCCCCACACGCGATGCTCAGCAATCGTGTAAGCCCTCTTCTCCCCATCTCGGGGGCCCGCTTTCTGCAACCCTGCCCACACTCTGAAAGTCCCCTCGTCAGTGGTGCCTGTAATGACATACGGCACAAAGTCTCCCGCTTTCACTTTCCTACAAGCAAACTTCTCATTTCTCTCTTCTAACACTTGCACAAGAAGTGCTCTGTCTATCCACACAGCCTCTGCTTCCTTTTGAATCGACCTCCAGATCTCAATTAACAAAGGAGGAAGTGTGCACATTGTTGCTTATAGGCAGCGAAGCCGCAATCCCCCCTGCCCAGCTTCAGGGCGGCCGCAAAAGAAAAAAATTGGCTCCTTTAGGGCTCTAAAGCTCGGGATCTGCCGGATAAGTCTTCCAGATAGGGGTTTGGACTTTCATTTTTCTTCTTGACCTCTCTCACTGACAGTAGAGATCATAACAGGAGCGTGAAAAAAAGACCTCAGTGGAGACGGCATATAATGATCAGATGTATGCATGCAATCTTCATCGCATGCATGTTGCATCTGTATCGGTAGACGGGCATCAATACGCGGCGCTCCGGCGGCGTGGCCCAGAAAAGGGCCCACAAATTAATGTCCAGGGTATGCGCGTAGCCGCGAGATGACGCGGGCATGACGCGGATACCCTGGACATTAATTTGTGGAAGGTTGAGAAAATGAGGGGCAAATTAATGGGGGGGGTCTCTTTGAAGTTGTTCTCTACCGTCAAAGGGTAGCCTTTGCCAAGGGGACAAACTTTTAGAAAGTTTTTGCCCTGCCTCTCCCCTCTTTTCGTTATTCTCCAAGTTCTACTCTACCGCCGCTTGAGAAATAAGCCGCAGTAAAAGTGATCAATGAGCAGTGTTCCTAGATTTAGAACAGACGGGACGAACCAGAACCTTTTGACAGACTAGGCTAGATCTGCCTCTCATACACGGGGACGCGGCATGCATAACAAAAACCTCAATCATCATTTGTGGCCATTCTATACGTGCCTAGGCGTGCGAGACCAATCTAAAACCATCTCCTCCTTTCACTGACCATCCCGCCTGAGCATGAGGTGAGGGCGTCTCCCTAGCCAAGCAAGAGCAAACAACACATGCTGTTGCTACCTATCCGTTTACTCGTTGCTTTGTTTTCTAACAGCTTTTCTACTCATCTCTCACACACACTTTCTCACTACTAGAGTGTTACATCGATTGACAGAAGTCTAAGCACCGTAGTTAGACACAGTTAGTCAGTCAGTCCGTATGGAGCATGAAAAAAAATGAGCATGCAGATAAATAATGCATGAATGAGTGCATACATTTTCTACATCCATGCACGCAGAGGGCGCCAGGCGGCGGCGGCGTCCCCCTCCCCTCCACGGCGCACGCTCGTGGGTCAGGGCCAGCCCAGGTCCTGTATGAAGGCCTGCAGAAAAGAAAAAGAAAGTCAAAGCATACAAATGGCCACAAATTAATGTCCAGGGTATCGTCACCTCTAAACCCTAAACCCGAATTTTCTCGAAATAACTATTTTTCTCTTCTGACGGAAAAAACGTGAAGACGGGGGCAAATGGTTACCCAGCCTACCTATTGAGTTAATGACCCAGTTGTGCTCTCTCCTTGCTTGCCTTCCCTTCTGCTTGCTCTCTCTAGCTTATTCGTAAGAGGCTTTCTGGTGCCACCCCCGGAGTGCGACTGAAATGGGTACCCTTCCATAATTTTTCTGAGATCAGCAAAGAACAGCCGGTGCACTTCCTTTTCCCTCCCACTTGTTTTACCTTTCATCACTCTCTGCTGCCATGCCTTTCTTTTTACGCCGCTCTGTCTCTTCATACAAACAAACATCAGCAGATACAAAAATATATAAATTCTCTTCCTCACCTCTTTTACTGCTCATACCCATCATATTCTTTTCTCTTTTTACAGGCACCCTGGGACCTAGGCAATGAAACAGACACACGCACGTGTAGAGAAGCACACACACATTTCCCCTTTTTGTGTTCCCTTCTTGCCTCGCCTGCTATTTTTACTGACAGAAAGACTCAATTCTCATTACAGTTTTCCTCCCCATTGCTCTTTTTTACATGCATACGCCCCGTCAAGGTGACCAAAACGGCCGTATTTTGACTTTAAATCCCCCGGTAAATCATCAAAAAATATATGCGACCTCTGCTCAATATTCTAAATTTGCAGTCATCTGCTCTCCAGGAAGCGACATGATGTCGCAGAATTATGCAAAGACCGACCTACGTACCCACTCACCAACCCATCTACCTACCTGTCCCCCGCCTCCACGCACACACAGAGGGAAGGGAAGGGAAGCAGGGAGGCAAAAGCCAAGGCAAAAGAGAAAAGACTAACTTTTAGAGTGGCACCACCCAGAGAGAGAATCAGGTGCCCTGAATGTTCTGCAGAGACGGCGAGAGCAGCAGAGGCCTGCATTCAAGAGAAAAAAGAACTCAAAAAATTTTTGCTACCATACCCTGGACATTAATTTATGGCCATTCTATGCGTGCCTAGGCATGCGAGACCAATCTAAAACCATTTCCCCCTTTCACTGACCATCCCGCCTGAGCATGAGGTGAGGGCATCTTCCTAGCCAAGCAAGAGCAAACAACACATACTGTTGCTACCTATCCGTTTACTCGTTGCTTTGTTTTCTAACAGCTTTTCTACTCATCTCTCACACACACTTTCTCACTACTAGAGTGTTGCATCGATTGACAGAAGTCCAAGCACCGTAGTCAGATACAGTCAGTCAGTCAGTCCGTATGGAGCGTGAAAAAAAACGAGCATACAGATGAATAATGTATGAATGAGTGAGTGCGTACATTCTCTGCATTTATGCACGCAGAGGGCGCCAGGTGGCGGCGGCGTCCCCTCCCCCTCCACGGCGCACGCTCGTCGGTCAGGGCCAGCCCAGGTCCTCTATGAAGGCCTGCAGAAAAGCCGTATACCCTAGACATTAATTTGTTGCCATTTGTATGCTTTGACTTTCTTTTGCTTTTCTGCAGGCCTTCATACAGGACCTGGGCCGGCCCCGACTGACGAACATACGCCGTGGAGGGGGGGGGGACGCCGCCGCCACCACCTGGCGCCCTCTGTGTACGTGGATGCAGAGAATGTACGCATGCACTCATTCATGCATTATTTATCTGCATGCTCGTTTTCTTTCATGCTCCATACGGACTGACTGACTGACTGACTGTGTCTGACTACGGTACCTGGACTTCTGTCAATCGATGCAACACTCTAGTAGTGAGAAAGTGTGTGTGAGAGATGAGTAGAAAAGCTGTTAGAAAACAAAGCAACGAGTAAACGGATAGGTAGCAACAGCATGTGTTGTTTGCTCTTGCTTGGCTAGGGAGACGCCCCCACCTCATGCTCAGGCGGGATGGTCAGTGAAAGGGGGAGATGGTTTTAGATTGGTCTCGCACGCCTAGGCACGCATAGAATGGCCACAAATTAAAGTCCAGGGTATGCGGGTCATGCATGTAGACGGGTGCATGCATGAGTGAGATGAGAAGACGGCCGGGAGAAGATCATCTGTCGAATGTCGTCTTTCTCCTTTTTTCCTTTGAATTCTGAATTTGGCACTGTACACAAGTTGGCAGCTACCTATTAATATGTGGTGTAAGTTTTACGGCTGGGGTAACGAACTTGCGGCACTGTGACTGGACGTACCGGGAGGATTGCAAGACGACTCCACGACGAACCGGCCGTCTCCCTCAGTAACGCCCCCTCTGCTGGAGGTCTGGAGTCCTGACAAGAATCACTTGCGACGATCGTATAGAAAGCTGTTCTACAGGGCCGTTGAATTTCGTTTTTCGGTCGGTTGAGCCCTCCCGTTGCAGCAGGTGCAGTGCTAACGTCTTCGAGAGGTCCACACACAATGTCCCGTCTCCTCAGTCGCGGAAGGACCTTTTTTCTGGCGCCCCGTGCCAGTGCTTGCGCCTCTCTAGGGCAAAGTTCGCAAGAGTGCGGATCCCATTTCTGGACTTCGAGTGGTCCCGCCCTGGGTTTTCTTTTTGAGGGCCCACGCGGCAGAAATTTGGGCTCAATGCGGGGCTGTTGGAAGGCGCATTTCTCGTCCTCAAACGCCCCCCCCCCGTCTCCTCAGGAGAGAGTGAGAAGGCTTGCGGAGTGGGCCTCAAGAGCTGCGACGGGGGCTGCGCTGCGGGCAGGTGTGTCTTTTCGCTTGGACACCATTGTATTTGGACCTGTGTGCTCATGCATTTGTGAGAGCATTTCTCGCATGCGTGAGTGCATTTATGTGTTTGAGTGAGTGAGTGTGTGAAAGTGTGTGCAAATGTGTGTGTGCGAATGTGTGTGTGCGTGTGTGTGTGTAAGTGTGTGTAAGTGTGTGTAAGTGTGTGTAAGTGTGTAACTGTGTGTGTAACTGTGTGTGTAACTGTGTGTGTAACTGTGTGTGTAACTGTGTGTGTAAGTGTGTGTGTAAGTGTGTGTGTTTGTGTGTGCTTGGGCGCGAATGTGTGTGTGTGTGTGTGTGAGAGAGAGAGAGAGAGAGAGAGAGAGAGAGAGGGAGGGAGGGAGGGAGGGAGAGTCGGTGAGGGAGTGATTGTGTGAGACTGCGTGTGCTCTTGCGTGCGTGCGTGCGCGCGCGCCTGTCCTTGTTGCGGAGTGTAAGAGTGTGGGCGTTTTGTCTATGATATGCTTTGTGCCAACGTGTGTGAGTCGTGTTCATTGGAAGTAGAAGAACGTGTGTAGGTCTGCGTGTTGAAGTATGTTTGGCGGGGAGGTTTTGCTTTACGACTGAGTGAGTGACTGAAAGACTGACAGACTCACAGTGACTGACAGAATCACCATACGTCTGCGTTTGTGTCTAAAAGAAGAAAAGAGAAGACGAAGTTCACCTTAGGATTCGCAGTGAGCGAGAAAGGGTGAGAGAAGGAGGAAAGGAGGACGAGGAACACTGTAGACTGTCCGTCTGTCTTTGTGTCCGTCTCTGTCTAAAGAGAAAAAAAGAAAAGGATCGGTTCCTGTCAATACTCAAAGGGAATGACACAGCAAGAGAAAGGAAGAAAAACTAATCTGTGTTGGCGCTTCTCGTTTTCTTTGCCCCTCCTCCGGCCTGTCTTTCTGCTCGTGTGAGACTTTTGTGGGTCTCAATCCAGTCTCCTTCTCGTTACTTGCCAGCTTTCTTAATTCTCACATGAAACCCTGCGTCGTCTTTTGGCTTTCTCTTTGTCTCACCGACAGAAAGACAGAAATTTGCACGCGAACCCTCACACACCTCGGTTGCGCTCTCAAGGAAAATTTCTTCGAAGGATTCGTCCTTTGTGCAAATAGAGGGACAGAACAATCTGCACAGCTAGATGTCTGATTGCCTTGTTGATCTCCGCAGGTCGGAAGGTCGATGAGAAGATCTTCTCAGGCCCCACCCCTACGATGCTCCAATTTTCTGGGTCCAAGTATTCCCATATGAAGGGCGCGCCTGAGAGGAAGAAGGACAAGGACCCCCATGCCATGTCGATTGCTGCGTGGACGGCAATCATTGTTGTCGTTGTCGTGACGGGCTACGTGGCGGTCTTCCCTCTGGTTTTTGGGTCTTCGTATGCAAAAGAGCGGAAAAAATATCAGAAGATCATCAAAGAGAGGGAGAAGGCGCAGGGCATCTCTTTATCGGGAATAAATGATTCGTTTGGTTCGAAAATAAACAAATAATCTAGTGAATAATGTTGATGCTTTGCCTGCATGTGAAGGACGATCAAGTTTCAAAAATTCAATCTTTTTCATCAAATTTGAAATAAACATGGAATTAAATGGATGGAGCCGATTATGGACTTTGATATTTTTGAATTAAATCGTTTTTCAAAGTTCATTTTTGTTATCATGAGTCATTTTGTGTTGGGTGAAATTCCCCTGTACGTCAATATAGACTAGTAGTAAGACTACTTAAAAAAATACAAATTAATTCCTAAGTTAATTCTAGGAAACGTTTCAATGTCAAACCATTTTAAAAGCAATCTTTTAGGTACAATTGAGTAATGATTTTTTTTTAGTTTAATACCTACCTAGTTACCTACGTAGGCTATGCTAGATTAAGTAATTCTAGAAGTAACTTAGACTGTAACTAACAATCTAGTGCTTCAAATTACAGATGCATGCATGGCTAGGCACTCGAAAGCAGCTGGTTCAAGCCTGGTTGCAGTTCATCGCTGTAATCATATTAAAATTAAATTAATATACATGCAACTAGATCCACAAATTAATTACTATTATAGAAGTTAATAACATATAAGCTGGTAAGAAGTTAATTACCTATCCTGACTAGCATTCCGAAAGTTGTGATTCCTGCCGAATTCGAAGGCATACTTCTGCGGCGCAAGTTCTGCCATGTTCAAACGTTCTTCCAGAGAAAGCTGCCTCCAAGAATGAGAGAATGAGACTGAGATGGGATGGACTGCATGCATGGTAGCTATACCCCCATAACAAAATGCCGATATGCAAGAAAACCTGCCCCGCAGGTGAACGCCACCGACCCCCATGTCCATATCCACACAGACGCTAAGTAGCACGCAACATCGACACCCCCTTTCCATTTGAATAAAATAGTTCCGAAGAAAAAACACCATGCCCCGAGACTTGCATTGAATTCTACGCCTGTTTGCGTCATCTCGTCCTCCTCTGAGTACAGTTGACAGATCCTGAATCCTTTTCCCTCTGTCCATCCTATCCGTGCGACCTTCCACAGTTGGGAGCTCCCAATCGCCGCACTCCCGAGGATGAACCCCCAGATACCGTAGAAGTCCGACTGATCGTAGACAGAGGGGAAGAAACCGATACTTCCGATCACATACAGAGCGGAACCGAGTGCACTGCAGGGCACGAAGGGTGCATGCAGGACAAGGCAATCTTTCAAAGCCTTTTGTGGACACAAATTGATGAATCCTGCTGATCTGCATTTGCGTGCGACCTCTCAAGTCGAAAAGCTTTGAATGAACAGCCCCTCAAACAGTCTCCCAACCTCTTCTGTGTTACAGCCGTGTTGGCCTCGATATAAATTAGCCACAAGACGTTCAGAATTCTTCGTGTTTTCTTCAGTCAGACAAGTGACGCCTCCAGCACACTGCGCAAAGAAAGAGACCAGAGCACGTGAAAATCTGCCCCGAAACAACAAAGTGTGGATGGACGTCTGTCTATCTCTCACAGAGATACATTTGGATGAGACGACCGTGTATCGTTCTTTCCCTTGTCCTTCTCCCGAATCACAATGAATGAAAACGAACACGACAGGCAGACAGGTAGACAGAGGCACACAATTCCTGAGAGACAACAGACAGTCCATAAGATCTTCCCTCTCTTTCTCTTGACCCATTGCCACGCAGGCAGTCAGAGAGACAGGCAGCCAGACAGACAGAGAGAGAGACGGAGAGACAGACGTATTTCCTTCTTCTTTCCTCTGTTCTTCTTCCTGTCAGGTGCATAACACAAAAGCAAATGCACAAACAAACAAACAAAGAAAGACAGAGAGAAACAAAGAAAGAAAGAAAGAAAGAAAGAAAGAAAGGAAGGAAGGACAGAAAGAAAGAAAGAAAGAAAGAAAGAAAACGAGGAAGATAGAAAGAAAGAAAGAAACATAGACAGAAAGGAAGGACAGAAAGAAAGAAAGAAAGAAAGAAAAAAAGAAAGAAAGAAAGAAAACGAAGAAAGAAAGAAAGAAAGAAAGAAAAGAAAGAAAGAAAGAAAGAAAGAAAGAAAACGAGAAAGAAAGAAAGACAGACAGACAGACAGACAGACAGAACTAAGTGAAGAAAAAAAAAAAATAACGAATGAAGGACCCAAGGGGGGAGGGAAGGAAGGGAGGGAGGAAGGAAGGGCGGGGGCGGGAAGAAGGAAGGAAGGAAGGGAGAGAGGAAGGAACAAAGGAAGGGAGGAAGGAGGGGAGGGGGCGGGAAGAAGGATGGGAGGAAGGAAGGGATGAAGGAAGAAAGGGAGAAACGAAGAAGAAATAACAAAAGGCAGCGAACAACGAAAGGGACACTCACTCACAGCTGGGCACACACACATTCACATACTTTCTCTCCCTCTCTCCCTCTCTCCCCCCTCTCTCCTCCCCCCTCTCCTCTCCCCCCCCC
>JAHBMJ010002408.1:10000-19111 GCA_018398765.1 Chromera velia | reverse complement strand
CCTCTCTCTCTCTCTCTCCCTCTCTCCCTCTCCTCTCTCTCTGACTCCTCACTGACTCCCGAATATTTGCCGTCAGAGTTCCAAATCGTGGGTGGGGGTTTGTGAAAGAATTCTCAAGGAAAACAGACTTGGAGAACGACCTGCAACATCGTGCACATTTACAGAAAAAGAAAATGTGGAATAATAATAAAAATAGTAGTGAGCATAATAAAAAGGCCTCAGATGCGACTGCAGATTGGTTGGAAAATTCACCACGAGGAGAGACTCAGAGAGAGAACGAAATAAGCACCAACTCGAATACCAAAAACCCGTGAAAAGCGAGGAGGAAACCAAAACAAGAAACAGACAGAGAAGAGAGACCGACCAACCAACCGACCGATCAGGGTCAGGAGGACTGTAGGGAATCGAAAAATCTGACACGCCCATCCGAGGAAATGCCGAGAGAGCCACAGCCTTCTGGGAAGGCCCAAGAACGCCGTTGATCTTCTCACG
The DNA here is from genome assembly GCA_018398765.1 of Chromera velia. Lineage (NCBI taxonomy): Eukaryota > Chromeraceae > Chromera > Chromera velia. The sequence goes on along the minus strand of JAHBMJ010002408.1, from coordinate 18,619 downwards.
CCGGACTCGCATAGACTTCTCAACCTGTGCAAGAGAGAGAGCACATGCACAGAGGGAGGGGGGGAAACTATGAGTTCACCTGCCCTTCATGAACTGTTGCCAGTTCTTTAGTGAGGTGCGCACAATCAGTTGAAGGATTTCTGGTCTCGGTTCAGTAGGTGATTTCACTGATGGCCCTCCCTCTGCCGTGTCGTCCCCCTCTTTCCCGCAGATTCAATTAAACACACAACTTCGTGTCCAACGCACCCTCTCGCCTTCCGTCCCTCAAAGTTCCTTCCGGACCAAGAAAGAAAGAAACAAAGAAAGATGCAGACAAGGGAAAAAGGGGAGCAAGCACATGATCTGACGCTGTGGCATGACATCCTGCCCGTCATCCCACAAACGTCTTCGGAGACTTTTCAAGAGACTGGAAAGTCTGAACAAGAAGAGTACTGGATGCACGAACGGCGACCCGATCACCCTTTCCTCCAAAGAAAAACAAGTAAGTCTCTTCTGACACCACAAAAAAGCTTTCGAACCGACCTTGAGCACATCCTCGAGTCTCAGATCGTACGGAGGAGCAGGGATGGCCTCCACCATGTTCTGGCTGTACTCGGGTCGCCATTCCGATAGGACAACCTCCGCTCCCCCTTGTTTCTTCAATTGTTCCTCATTTTTGTCCAGCTGCTCGATCAGGGCTGCACAATCGGCAGGAGCAGAACCGTTGGTTCGTTCATGGGCCAACAAGAGAAGAGAAGAGAAGAGAAGAGAACAGAAGAGAAAGAAAAAGAGAAACAAAGACCTGGCGCGTCCTCATGATTGAATGAAGTCGTGCTGCGTTCCATGCTGTCCCCCATATTCTCTCAAAGGATTCAAGGAGGCACGGCAAGCTTCTTTGTACAGGGAGGGTGTTCAGGAGGACTTCAGGGAGGTGCACGGCAGGACACGGCAGCAGTGCGGGATCGGAAGCGCATTGATGGATCTGTCTGTGGTATATCTGTGCAAACGTTTTCATTCAGTGAGGAGCAAGGGAGGTGCACAGATGCGGCCCGTCTCGTCTCTGTCTGAAGACTCACTGTGAGCGTTGTTCAAGAGTCGCACAGTGCTGCCATCGGCTGTCTTGTCGCATTGAACGACCGTGAACTCTGCACACAAGAGAGAGACAGAGTGGGAAAACGTTAGGGGCCTCTCCGCAGAGGTGCTCATCAGCGGAGGCAGACTAGAGAATCTGAATAAGCGGAGGGGGGGATGAAAGAGGATCAGGGGGCGTCAAGGAAGAAGCAGAAACCCATGGACATCTGAAGAAGAGAGAGAAGCAGAATCTTGAAAAAGAGAAATGAACTCAGCTAGGCGAGTCATTTCGTCCTTTCCCCCCCTCTATGCTTGGGTCATATGCTCGAGGCACTAGACTGACTGCCTGAGCGAGCGCATGAGACTGACCAATTTCCTCCCCCCACTTGAGAGAGGTGTCCTTGCGGTCTTTGTTCAGATTATAGAGATGAAGCAGCTGCAAAACCCCGTGTCGCTTGACATAATTCAAAACTCTCTGGGCCTTCTTCCAGGACAGCGGCGTTCCTGCGTCGAGAAATCCCATGGTCGGTCGGACGTCTCCTCAAACGCAGGCAGCGAACAAACCACTGAACTTTCTCAAAAACAGACTAGAAGTGTCTTCTTTGCTCCTGATGTTCACTTACACAAAAAGCGAAACTGGTGCTGCTTCGAGTGACGCACGGGCAAAAGCTGGAGAGGCTGTCTGCAAATTTCTTCTGAGCGAAAGATCTGCTAGCATGCAGGTCAGACTCACGCGCGGCCTGCACCGATCCTGCACCGGCACATGCAAAGGACCAAATCTTCGAAGTGCCCCACGACGCGCGCGTCGCGTCGTAAATTTCGAGTGGCCCGTGAAGCTAGGAAACTTAATTTCCGGGACCACACGGAGACGGCGGTCAAAACGTGAAGGGCTTTTATCCCATCAAAATCTATGAAATTAGTATGAATGCATGCATGGGGCCGGGGGCCGCGGGGCAAACATTATAATAGGCTGGCTGACCCCAGCTTCCCATCGTGAGAGCCTTCAGCCTGAAATCCGATTTCACTCCCACTGCATGATCGTCCTATAGCTGCTCGATCCTGCCGTTTTGATCCTTCTTCTATCTTCTTTGCCTGTCTGACATCTTGATATCATCTGGAATCGGACTGGAACTCTGAAGTGAGAGACGCAGTTTTCGCTCGACTGTCTGGGAGGTTTGCGCAAAGACGCTGCAGGGTTTCGCTTCTTTTGTGTACGTATTTCAGTCTCTGCCTCCACCTTCCAAGCTAGCTTCTTTTGAAGTGCCTTGTCCGAAAGAAGACGGCACAATGCTGCACTCGCGACTGTTTTTGTCAGTATTTCTGTATCTGTGCTGTGTGTCCTCTGCGTTTCTGGGAGGACGGTTGGTCCCTCTGGACCTTGAGGCGGCGCCCTGCGTGGCTCCACGAAGACGAGCAGGACGCAGCATCCTTGGAATTAAGGCAAGTGGAAAGGCCTCAACACAAATTGCCGTGTGCGTGTACGGCCCAGACTGCTGTAAGAAGACAAGCGATCAGCTGGGAGGTGCTGACGTGAGTCTGGAGAGCGTGCGTTCCCTGGCGGAGGGCATCAATGGTGTGACGGTCAGGGCAGCCGGGTGTCTAGGACAGTGCAAAGACGGTCCTTCCATCTCGGTCAAACTTCCGGGGACACCAAAGCGGGAAGTATTGAAAAGTCAGTCGGTGGTTGCATGACGTGCTCATGAAAGACTCAGTAGATCCATCATGACTGCAGAGACAGCCAGTTCGCAGCTAGGGGGATGGAGTGTTCTACCGAACTTCAGACTGGGTGTATGTGTCCACCCTTCATTCAAAATTTGATTTCTGACTCAACTCTGATGAAGTCATTCTTCTCTCCGTTGAAGAAGGAGAGAACCAGACATGGCAGAAAGAGGCAACGCACCTGAGGGAGGCAAGACAACCAATGTGGCAAGAGACGTAAAGAAACAAGAGTGAGTGCTCTCATTGAGAAGGCTGGGGTGGAGAAGGTCATCGACCTACGGTGCCCTCCTGTCGGTCGGCAGAGCACAAATTGAATTTATTTCGGACGCCATTCGTCTTACCCTCCGTCCATCCTTCCTACGGGCGAGGGGGCACAAAAATGGCGTGACATTTTAGACCCACGATCCTACACGGATGCTGAGAGGGGGACATGTCATTTGTTTGCGTGCGTCAGGAGGGAAGCAGCGTTCGAGGGAAGGAAGGATGGACAACAATCAGACGCGATAGGTCAAGTGGAGAAACGNGGGGGGGGGGGGGAGAAGAGACAATAAAATAAACGCTTTGCAACCTGCCTCGTGGACAACAAAAGAGGAGCAAGAGGAAGGAAGTGTATCCGTTTCTTGGACTGAAAATGGAATGCAGTCACCAGTGCGTTGTTCTTTCAACGGTTTTTCTTTTTTTTGTAGTGCATTCCTCTCCGTTCTCGTTTTTTGTTTTCTGCACTTTGTTGTTTCAGAGTTTTCCGACGTGAAGGAGCTGGAGAAAGTCCTTGCAAGCGCGAAGTTCCGCGTCGACTCCGGAGTCGTCAAGGCCCTCCAGCTGAAGACTCGAGGGAACAAGGCGGCAGTGAAAGGAGGCAGTAAGGAGGCCTTGAAGCTCTACGACGAGGCCATCACTCTGTTGGAAAAGAAGAAGGGGACTTCAAGAGCAAAGGCGGGGATCCTCTCAAACAGAGCGGGAGTCAAAATGGCGTCAGTCAGTCAGGCAGGCACATAGGCTATGCATTAGTCAGGCCAATGCGCCGTTTAGGTGGTCCATCACTCTGTCAGCGAGATCACCTGCAGACCAATTTAACAGTCAGGGAGGCCGTCCGTGTTCCTCCAGTCGGCTCTGTCCCTTCTCTCTCTTTGCAGGCGCTTTCCCCTTTGGTGCTGTCCCCTACCTCTATCCACCTCTGCTTTCGTGTCCGAAGGGAGGCCTCTTGTTTCTCTTCTGTCTGTGCACTCGAGTGTTTTCTTCTCTCTGTCTTACTCTATTGCCTCGGATGTACGTGCATCCCCCCGTCCGTCCGTCCGTCCTCTGTCTTTCTCTCTCGCGTGTGCGTATGTGTGTGTGTGTGTGTGTGTGCGTGCAGATTGGGGGATTTTGATGGGGCAGAACAGGACATCAATGAAGCCTTCAGTCAGTCTTTCTTCCGTCTTTCTTCCGTCTTTCTTTCTGCCCTTTCTGCTGTCTTTTCTTTCCTGTCTTCCGTTCGTGTGTTCACGTGTTCGTTCCGTTCAGGCATTCGATCGATGTCTCCATCCGTCTCTGTCTTCACATCTGTCGGCATCTATAGCTGCCTTCCTTGCACCGCCCCACCAACTGGGAGGGATCGTGCTTGCTTTCTCCTTCCCGCCCTGCCTTGTGCCGAGTTGGGGATTCCTTCCTACTTCGTTTCTTTCTTTCCTCTTTCATCTCACCTTTCCTTTCCCCCCCCCTCCAAATATTTAATTCTGCAGAAAGCGATGTTTCCCCCCCCCTCCAAATATTTAATTCTGCAGAAAGCGATGCCGACTTGAGACAAAATTTCCAGAGAGCAGGGTCAGTCTCTCTTTGCTCTTCTGTTTTTGGATGAGGAAAAGAACATGACATCAGTCTGCGTGGCATGCTTTGGGCAGAAATTGAAGTCTAGACATGGTGTTCATGCATGGTCTTTTCCGTCAATCAAACCTGAAGGAAAGAAGAGAGCGGCAGTAGGGGAAATATAGAATTGGTTTCTTTGCCTTCGTGGCTTACTTGCCTCTGTCCGTCTGTATGCAAACTGACCTGTTGTCTTCCTCCCTCTTGTCTCTCTCCCTGCACGTCGATAGTTTTTTTTTCTGCCCTCTCTGTGTCGCCTCTGAAGATTGAATTGTAGGAGCGAATTGTAGGAGCTTCCACGAATCTGTGAGGGTGGACGGATGAGAGAGAGAGACGGGCATAAAAGATGATGGAAGGTTTTCTTTCTGCCTTTGACGTTCTCTGATTGACTTCTCTCTGTTCTGTTGAACCTGCAGAGACTTTGCACGACTCCAACAAGATGAAGCACAAGCAAGCTCTATGTACAGGTAGGTTTGTTGGCCTCTCTGTTTGCTTGCTTGCTTGCCTGTCTGTTTATTGCAGGGGAACAGAGGTGAGTGCCGTGAGACAATAACAACGGGCAGAAATGGAGGGAGGAAGCCCCGGCTTTCTCTCTGCATGTCTGTTCTCCGGCCTCCTCTGGTTTTTCCAGTCTTCCTTCCCTTTTTTCGTTCCACCTTCCTGGGTGCCTCCTATTTTCTTTCTTGTCATTTCTTTTCCGTTGTATTCTCGACCTATCCACCACCCCCCTCCCTGCTAGCCAATGGTCAAAAACCCCACTGTCTCTTTCTCTCTCTCTCTCTCTGTGTGTGTGTGTGTGTGTGTGTGTGTGTGTGTGTGCATACGTTCTGTCTTTCTTTCTTTCTTGCTTGCAGAGACGCAGGAAAGGCAGACCCCCAGAGAAAAGACATGGTCGAGAAGGGGGCCAAGAGCGTGGGGGCAAAGACCATGTTCGGCTTTGGCGGACCTGCTCCGTACAAATTGTATGATCCTGCATAAATGAGAGAATGAACTTACATGAGCATGAAGACGAAGAAAGAAACGGTGCTTGCTTACTTGCTTGCTTGCTTGCTTGTGGGGATTCATCCATTCGAATCGAATTCAGGGTGAAACTAAAATCACACAATAAGAAGTCTTCGTTCGTTGGTGCATGGATGGATGCGCGGTCCTCTGATGAAAAGAAAACGAAGTAGTTCCTTCTCTCTTCTCCGGTCTCTTTCTCTTCTTTCTTTGTCTACCTCTCACGCAGTTTTTTTGGGTTGTGCTTTGTCGGTCTCTGTCCTTAGTAGTAGTAGAAGCAGTAGTAGATAGTAGTAGTCTCAAGTGGTGCTTCGCTTCGAAGCATTAAGTCTTTCGTTGTGTCCGTGCAAGAGAGAGAGGAAGAGAAGACAGGATCGAAACAATTAAGGCATTCAGTCAGTCTGTCAAATTTTCGTCGCAGTGCATCAGCCAGGATGTGTGATTTACGTGCTGGCTGGTCGGCTGCCTGATTGCCACCTGTTTTTTCTCCCAGTTTTCCCGTTTGAAAGGCGATTATTTCAAGCAAGGCAGACTCAATCCATGCGCACGAGAAATCAAAAACAGAAATGAAATGAAAGAGTTGCCCAGGTCGAGGCAGGAAAATCAACAAGAAAAAGAATTCAGAGAGCTTGTGTGAGGGATTGACTGTCCGTCTGCCAATCTGTCGTCTTTCTCGATTCGGTTGCGTTTTCTCTCTCTTCACTCGGATCACATTTTTTGTCTTGCAAAGCGTTGTGGTCTTTTGTATCGTTTCTCTCTCTGCCCCCGTCGCTAAAATCTGCTTTCCAAATCCGTTCGTCCTCCTTCCCTGCCTGCAACAGTTTAGAGCAGGCGGGTTGGCCTCAGCACACGCGTGCATGCGCGCAAAGAAAGATGCAGGCCCGCTTTTGTTGTGTGTTGGATTTATTTCTGTTTGAATTTCTTTTCTTTTCTTCGTTTAGGACGAGGGTCGGCAGAGACAGAAAAGAAAAGAAAGAATCCAGTAACTTCAAACGAAAGATGAATCCAGAAACGTACGGGGCTTTCTTTCTTTCTTTCTTTCGTTCTTTCCTTCTTTCCTTCCTTCCTTCCTTCCTTCCATGTCCTGTTCCACTCCCAGACCCTTTCCCGTTTCCCTTCCCCGTTGTACCGCTTGCTTGTGCTTGCGTGCTTGGGCCTTGTAGTTCTTCCTTCCTTCTTTTCCTGCATGTCCCTCCCTTCCTTCCTGCCCTGCTTCTTCTCTTCCCTTCCTGCCCTGCTTCTTCTCTTCCCTTCCTGCCCTGCTTCTTCTCTTCCCTTTCTGGCCTGCTTCTTCTCTTCCCTTCCTGCCCTGCTTCTTCTCTTCCCTTCCCTTTCTGGCCTGAGAGAAACCTTGCACAAGTGAACGGCACGTCCGTTCCGTCCCTTCCCCTTTCCCCGCTCCCGAAGGGGGAAAGAACCCAAACAACAAAACGTCCGCACCCGTAGTGATGCAGTCTGCATGTCGAGACATGGAAACGGGACCCTCAATCACACACACACACACACACACACACACAGAGAGAGAGAGAGAGAGAGAAAGAAAGAAAGAATGAGAAAGAAGGAAGAAAGAGAACCGGCCGCATCTCTCTCTGAACTCCCTCATTCTTGGAACAGCGCGGTGCGTCCGGTCCATTTATTCGTCGAAGAGCAGACAAACAAACAAAAGCACCACCAGAATTAAGAAACCCACCTCACTTTGCGCCGAACGATATTGACTTGGCTGGCTTGAGTGCACGATGGAGTGTCGTCGATCATCGTTTGTTGTATGCCTTTCGCCGTCGGTCGACAATCCTTCAGCACACCCTTTCGCTCCCTGCACTATTCCCAAGGGGTTCATCTCGTAGTCCAAAACTTGAGAGAGCAAGATCGCCTCCCTCCCTCCGTTTCTTTTCGCGCCCCTCTCAACAGCCTGCACAACCACACGCATGCATCAACCTAGCGCGCTTCCCAACCCCCTTTCGTAGCTCTCTTCCTTGCTTATACTTCTTCCGGCGCTTCTTTCTGTCCTCGTCCTCCCTATCGACAGTCTTTCTTGCAGCGATTGAGTGTGCAGGCCACTCATTGTAAACTTTTCACAGACCGTGAGCAAGGATGCCGTTGTTTTGGAGCTTCCTGCGTTCAAAGCGACTGCAGGAGGTAACCTTGTGAGAGGCATTATGAAATACGTTTTCAAAACATGTAAAACAAGTCACAATCTGATACAATTACAGAATTGTTTAAATTTTAACTTTAAAATATGACGTATTACTGCTAGTATTACTGCATGCTAGGCGACGTACAGTAGTAAAAAAAAAAACAGACCTTTCCAGATTTTTTTTTTTTCTTTTTTTCTACGAAGGATTTCCTAGAGCACCTCTAGGAGCACCTAGAGGAGCACCTTTTAGAAGTACTTTTAAACTAACTTCCTCACGAACTTATTGCTCAACTCAGAGTTTTAAACATCTTTCAACCCTAGTTTCAACCCTAGTTCTAGTCCTAGTTGTTATTATACGTTTGTCTCTACTAGTATCTCTACTAGTGTCTTCACCATTCCATCATCGACTTTGTTGAACACAGACCAACCGATCTTTTTTCCCTTGTTCAACTGCACTCTCACCAGACTTTTTTCTCTTCTTTTTGCTGTGTCTGTTAAAAAAACTAACCGAGTTGAAGCTAGTCATTTAACCTTTATTTTTTTTTACATATACAATAAAATTTTAAATAAATAAAAAAAAAAAGAATAGACGTTTTCAGATTTTTTTTTTTTTTTTTACCACTGTGCGTCGCCTAGACTGCATGGTATATGAAGTACAGTCTATACTACTAAGACATCCAGGTCCTATAGTCTAGCCTATAGTCCAGGTCACATCTTTTTGTCCTCTTTTGTTTTTAAACAGTTTTTTGCTATATTTTTTTTTGTATAATGATTAAAAAAAAAATTAATAGCCGTTATTAGCCATTATATCGATCTAATCAATTTGTTCTTCTTTAAAAAATAAATTGTTAGATTGAATTATTAAGCCTATAATT
>JAHBMJ010002408.1:0-5000 GCA_018398765.1 Chromera velia | reverse complement strand
ATCCTTTTCAGGCTTTCTGCAGGCTGATCAGCTAGACAACCACGGCCGCTGCTGTCCTCTAGGCTGATGATAAAACTCACCCACACACCGAGCACCTCTTCCTCCTTCTCCTCCTGATCAGATCCGTACGAGATGCTGTGGCGTCTCGTACATGTCTTTGTCTTCTTCACACATCCCTCACTTCCGTTATCTCTTCTCCTCCCTCCTGATCTGGGTGACAGGACCTCCAGACCCCCCTTTGTATGGGCCAACCTAGAGAAGGTTGACAGAGGCATCCAGCAGGCCTCTCCGCCAGCCACCCGCATAACCACCTTCCCATTTTTCGATGCTCTTCTGAGAGCGTGAGCAAGACAGGTACTCAACGCTTGCGCGAGTTTTCGTTGGTCTCTAATGACCACAAGACTCGCCAAGTCTTCACTCACCTCATGACGAATCTGCACACCCCTACGCACCCCTGATATCCCAAATCTACGAACAAGATAAGAAGTCAGGCTCGCAAGGCTGAACAGAACTGCGTCAAGAATCATACCCACACCCCCACCGGAATGCGACCTGGGAGGTCGCACCATTCGCTCGAGCAGCATGAAATCGTTCAGCCCACTTTCAATCTTCCCTCTGTCAGTGCACAGGTGCTCAAGTGGGTGCAGTGTTGGACGGTGGGGTGGTGGTAGTGGTGCGCTGAGTGGCTGACCATACAGTGGGTGGGGGGAGATGATTCGCCTTCAAGAAGGCAGCAATCGGCACGGCGGAGCTCCCGACTCTGTCTGTGTCCACAGCTTCCTCGGATTGTCTGCACGCACGAGAAAAGCACGAGGGGTCAGGGAAGGGGGAGATGCTTTCGGGCGTGCGCAAGCAGAGGTCGTTATCTGTACACGGAAGAGAACGGAGTAAAGGAAAGCAAGCAGAGGGGGTAAGAGAAGAAAGTGGAAGAAAAGGGAAAGACCCAGAACAGCTAAGAAGAACGCACGGCCAAAAGAGAGAGGGAAGAAAACGCCGACACTCAAAACAATCGCATCATGCATTTCAGAAAAAGTCTTTCTTGAAGCAACCAATGAGTGCTGCGCTGCATCCTCAACCCGTCGCTTGCGAAGCGTGTACAGACTCGGTCAGTCCCGCGAAGCGAAGATCAGGTGCAGATATCGATCATTAAGCGTTAATTCCGTCACATACCGAAAACACACGAAAGCCGTCGTGTAGCTGACAGATGCAGAACACATCTCAAAACACTCGAAGCAGAGATTTTCCTGCATGCAGACTGACCGTGCGAATAATTCGCTTGTCAACAGAGAGAGAGAGGTATCGATCGATCGATCGATCTTCTGGGATAGGACCAGAGCCCCCCCGACGGGTCTTCACTTCGAACCTCTCTCTGCACACAGAGCACACACACATACACAAGAAGGCAAACGGAAGCAAGTGGAGGGCAAGGGACGGGATGGCACGGGACGAGAGGGGATCAAGGGGAGAAGAGTTGAACAACTGAGAAGCACGAACGGCCAAACAGGCAAGAGAAGAAAACGTCAACACATCCACCATCCGACCAACCAGCTGATTGACTCGTGCACAAATCAAAAGGAAAATCGATCAAAGAAAAAGAGAAGAGAAGAGAAAAGAACAGAAGAGAAGAGAAAAAGAAACAGAAAAAGTATCTACCGACCTCACAGGTTCCAAAAGGAACACGGCCCCTTCCCTCCCTCTGAACACCTCGCGGACACTATAAGTCAGCCGTGCCAAGGAGTCCGACCATCGAGAACAAGTTGAACTTCTTCACAAACATGTTCACCTCCAACAGCTAGATCCATGAGTGCCATCCATGTCCATCCATCTATCAATCAATTGCACGTCAGTCAAAATACCTGCACCGCACAAGCCTGGTCAACAAAAACACAAGGAACGCCAACAAGCATCGATGTTTTTTCCCCTCCCCCCCCCTCTGCCCTTCTGCGGTAAGGAATGAAATGGGATGTGAAGAACAGATTGGCTGACGTGCAGGGAGAGAAGAAAAGATAAGGAAAGGGAGAGACAGGAAGGCAAACCAGCAGAAGAGGCAAGAACGAAACCGCAAAAAAAGAACAAAACAAAACAAATCCAGCAAACAAACGCGCGCAGGGATGAAAACAAACACAAAAAGAAAAGGAAAGGAAAGGAAAGGAAAGGAAAAGACATCCATCCAGGGACGCAGAACACAAACACCAGCAGAGCCAAACGAGAGGGGGAAAAACCGAACTGTGGAGAAACCGGGTCAAGGAGAAAGGAGAAAGGATGGATGCACCTGTGCAGAGGAAGAGAAAAGAGATTCCGCACACAAGCTGCATATATGAGTTGCTTGCGGCGGAAGAGTCACAAAGGCCTGAGGTGCTCATCGGTCGACGGCCGCGCGGCACAAAACGGTGAGAGATTCAGCAAAGGCGTCCTGGGATGCTTTTACCGCCTCGCACTCAGATTGCACGGGAGACCAGACACCAGAGCGGCCTCATGTGATTTGGCCCGGCTGTAGCATGTTGCCGCTTTGGCTCTGCTCAGGGCTGTCTGCTGTCCTGTCGTGACTCTGTCAGTGCACAGGTGCTCAAGTGGGTGCAGTGTTGGACGGTGGGGTGGTGGTGGTGGTGCGCTGAGTGGCTGACCATGCAGTGGGTGTGGGGAGATGATTCGCCGGCAAAAAGGCAGCAATCGGCACGGCGGAGCTCCCGACTCTGTCTGTGTCCACAGCTTCCTCGGATTGTCTGCACGCACGAAAAAAGCACGAGGGGTCAGGGAAGGGGGAGATGCTTTCGGGCGCGCGCAAGCAGAGGTCGTTATCTGTACATGGAAGAGAACGGAATAAAGGAAAGCAAGCGGAAGGGGGAAGAGAAGAAAGTGGAAGAAAAGGGGAAGACCCAGGACAGCTAAGAAGAACGCACGGCCAAAAGAGAGAGGGAAGAAAACGCTGACACTCAAACCAACCGCATCATGCATTTCAGAAAACGTCTTTCTTGAAGCAACTAATGAGTGCTGCGCTGCATCCTCAACCCGTCACTTGCGAAGCGTGTACAGACTCGATCAGTCGTGCGGATTTAAGCTCGCGTACAGATATTGATCATTGAGCGTTAATTCCGTCACATACCGAAAAGACACGAAAGCCCTTGTGTAGTCGAAAGAGACGCAACACATCTCAAAACACTCGAAGCAGAGATTTTCCTGCATGCAGACTGACCGTGCGAATAATTCGCTTGTCAACAGAGAGAGAGAGGTATCGATCGATCGATCGATCTTCTGGGATGGGACCAGAGCCCCCCCGACGGGTCTTCACTTCGAACCTTTCTCTGCACACACAACAGAGATAGGAAAGCAGAGCTGACCTCGACGTGCAGACTGACCATGCAAATACACACATATATACACACACACACACACACACACACACATACACACACACACACACACACACACACATCTCGAAGATTGTGCCAAGCAGAGACGCAAGCATCTTTGAGGAAAGTCAGGCAGGCAGGTAGGCAGGGACGAGTAAGGGTAAATGAGATCGAGAAGGACTGGGGGTTGAGAGAATCAAGCGCCCCAGGGGTGGGGGTGGGGTCTGAAGCAGTTTGGAAACCTCAGGGCGGTAGTCGCTGCTAGGAAGTGGAAGCAGCTCCTTAGACACATCAGTTGAAGGGATGGTTTGGCAGAAAGCATGGAACATCTGCAAAAGGAAGAAGAGGAAACGGCCCACGTTCAACAGTGAATCAGCTAGAATGATGGAGGAGAGGGTGGGACATGGAGGCCGTTGTTTCAGACTTTGCGAGTGGTTGCTCAATAGTGCTAGTGGCATGTGTGACCCTCAAGCTTGCAGGTGCCCAGAAAGCCCATGTATTAGATCAGAAGCAAGGGAAACAACACAATTGAGGCTTTGACAGGTGAGGGTTCGGGGGAGTGAAGCAACACAAGAAAGACAGCGAGCGGAAGTCGTACGAAAAATCCAGATCCCGCAGAGTTACGATTGGACTGACCTCTGCAACTTGACTTCCGGCAGTGCAGGTCCGGTAGGAGTCAGCTGTGTCACTGGAAGAGTCTGTCGCACACTTTCCTTTCTTTGACGAACAACAGTTTCGACCTCCCCGGGCATGCTGTCCGTCGCGCAGTCGCCACAGGAAGGATATTTGTATCCGTTCGGTGGTTTCAGTATGGAAGGGCCGCGAACCTCACTGCGCAGGTGCCAAGCTGCAGCAACGGGTTTACAAAAAGGACCAGACTGATCGTACAAGGCAACAAAGGCTTACAAGTGGCCAGTAGATCGATACACTGCAACGTACAGCAGAGGTATCGCCAGCTATTCTGTGGACAAGAATGATGCTTCTTCCTTTCCATACAGAATTGAATCTTTGCAGGGCAAGTTATGAGCAAAAGAAGTCGCCTGTTGCTCCGTTCTGCATAGATACAGACGTTACTACATGAGGATCGGAGACAGGAAGCCTTGAGTACAAAGAGTGGGAGTTCCGGCTCAACACAAATAGCGCACGTGCAGAAGCTGGGTAGGTGGCTTTCTCTTAAGTGAGCTGAGCCATAGATCTTCTTTCCTTGTGATATTTGACGATGTCTCACTGCCTGAAAGTACGCAAGGCAATTCTCTATTGCTCGGAGCTGTATACGTGTGTGCAGTACATACCGCGAGGCCATACCGAGAATGAACACTGCGGGACAACCGTAACACTGCTCTTTGGGGCCATCTAACTCTTTTAATCAATTTTTGACTTGGATGCATCGAACGGTCTATCTGCATGTATGTATGTCTGCATGTATTCTGTTTGAAAGTAGCGATGCTTCATATGGGTATGTATTCTCTCTTGCACCAATCAATCACCATGGCAAATGAAAGTGTGACAAGAGTACTTCAGAACACATGGGGTCCATACCACAAGAAGTCAACAGTTAGACACTCAAACAAACAGATTTAGATGAGCCAGAGCAGCATGTCTGTCTCCTCTGTCAACTACATGCTCACACTACACAGCCAGGTAGGGGAT
>JAHBMJ010002407.1:0-19125 GCA_018398765.1 Chromera velia | reverse complement strand
GAGGGAGGGAGGGAGGGAGGGAGGGAGGGAGGGAGGGGGGGGGGGAGGGAGGGAGGGAGGGAGGGAGGGAGGGAGAGACGGAGGATCAAAGTACCTACACGCATGCATGCATGCAGGCCTACCTCCAGGCCACAGCACTCCCCCAGGTCTGCGTCCTCCGCGTCGGGGGAACTCCAGAATATGCTCTTGGCGGAGGGCTTCCAGGGAGCAGAAGCGTTCCATATCTGCTTGTGCTCTGCGCAGTGGACCTCGCACCTTCCCTCGAGCCAGTCATCGATTGACCTGCAGTCATCCACCCATCCATCCATCCATCCATCCATTCATTCAGTTAGTCAGTCAATGTGTCAGTCAGTCAGTCAGTCAGTCGGTCAGTCAATGCGTCAGTCAGTGAGTCAGTCAGTGGGTTAGTGGGACACTGGTTGATTCGGTCAGTCGGATAGCCCACCTGAGCGTGTCCCCAACCAGATGACTGCCTACGTGTTGCCTTGCCTGCCTGTCTACATACGTGTGCCGATGTACGTGTACATGTGCGCGCAAACGAGGGTCAGAGAGCGATAGAGGGATTTTTGCAATCCGTCTCTCACCTGCACACCCAAATTATCTGTCCCGATCCAGAAAATGGCACAGAAAAAGTGTCTCGAAGTGAATAGCGGTCCCACATGCTACCCCCCGCAAAAAGAAGACACAAAGTGAGAGAGAGAGAGAGAGAGAGAGAGAGAGGCCATGCAACGTACAGGCAGGGAGGGAACACAAGCACAGACCTGAAGTGATGCTTGATGGAGTGGTAGGACGTAGACGTGAACCTGCGAGCGAGAAAACAAACACAAACATAGAAAAACAGACAGACAGACAGACAGACGACAATTAGTCAATTGCATGTGTGGGGGGACATCCAAGGTCCCCCCCAAACCACACCCGCGTGCGCACCCACAGGAAGGCAGGAGGATTGATGGAAGGAGGGAGGGAGGAGAATGCGGGGGGCGGAACGACGACGCCAAAGAGAGGTGTAAACCATGTCTGTCCATCTAAAAATTACCAGCGGTAACAAACATTTATTCATGAACCAACACGCACCTTCCACCAGAAAGGGCCAAAAGATTTGGTCAACACGTTCCGATTCTCCTTTCTATCCAACAGGTCGCTCGCTTGTACATTCTCTCATGACAGATTTACTTACTTACTTACTTCCTTGCTTACTTACTTACTTGTACGAGTCAAAGATTTGCACCTTCCCCCTGTGCCATCTCGCCCCGATCGTTTCCTCTCCGGGACCGACGTACACCTGCACCCACCCACCACCCACCCACCCAGCAGGTATGCAGACGGAGCAGCCACACGCAGACAAAGAGACATGAAGGCGGAGCACGGATACGAAATGAGGATTGACGACATGATGAAAACCCTGACGGCATTCATGCATGCGTTTGATTGATGGGACATGAGGGAAGTCATCACATCCTTTCTTTAAGTTCTTCAATGAACACTCCTTCATGCATTCGCTCTCGAGCCTGCTGATCACACAAACCCCAGACAGGCAGACAGTCAGCAAGAAATTCACTTTCCTCTTTTCTTACTCATCCGTCAACGGGCATCTTCTCAACTCCACTCTCTGACCTACCCACCTACCAACCTCTACATGCACCATGTCATGCTTTTGTTTCCTCGCCTCCGAGTTATAGTACACTCCAGAATAGAAGACCAAGTCTCCCGGCTCCATCTGCTCGAACGAGAGCGCTCGGGGCAAGGTATCGAATTGATACGCCTGGTTCCATCTGAACACAAACACACACACACACACACACACACACACACATTGATTGACGCATTCATCCATGCATCCATTCGTTCCCTCTGTCTAGCCGTCGTGGCTGCACGGAGGCAGGCCTTGCTGCGTGTCTGGTTATTTTTTCTTTGCACTTGCTTGGCTCTCGGGTGCAAAAGCGTGTGCGATCAAAGAGACAAGGAGGTGGCCATGAGGCCATGAAAGAAACAAAACGCAAAACAACGAATATACAAGGGGGATGCAGCAACAGACAAATAGAAAAAAAGATAAAGAAACTCGGACAAGCACACAGAAAGACAGACAGGAAAGGACGAGAGAGAGAGAGACAGAGGGAGGGCGGGAGGGAGAAACAGAACAGAGGAAGGAAGGAGCTGACTGACCTCCCGACTCGGAACCCAAAGTCATCAGAGAGATCGTCCAGAACGCGTCGCACGAGGGCGCAGCAGTCACTGCACGCAAGATCGAAGCAAGGAAGACGAGACACACTCGTGGAGTGAGTGAATGAATGAAGGCAAAATTGAAGTAAGAAATGCTGAAGACGGTGTGTGTGTGCGTGTGTGTGTGTGCGTGTGTGTGTGTGTGTGCGTGCGTGTGTGTGTGTGTGTGTGTGTGTTTGTGTGTGTGTGTGTGTGTGCGTGTGCGTGCCTGAAAGACTCACATGGAGTGATCGAATGAGACCACGTAATTAAACACCTGCTACCAGAAAAGAACGTAAACTTCACTGACCGACTGCCTCACCAAATGATTCACAGACAGACAGGCAGACTCACTGACCGACTGCCTCACCAAATTATTCACAGACAGACAGGCAGACAACCTGACAGACAAACAAACTGACGTACAGGAAGACGGGACTCTGGTGCTCGGGAGTTCCAGGTTCGTGGAATCTCTGGGCATACGGAACCCCTAGGTAGTTCTTGCACTGCTCCACGAATGCCTTCCGGAGACGGGCCTTTCTGTCCTGCAAACAGGCAGGCAGGCAGGCAGGCAGCCGGACAATTAAGTGGAGCAAGCGTGGGTTCTTCCTTCCGCTCTTTCCTTCGTTTGTTCGTTCGTGTAGGTACGTGTAGCCAGCCATGCGCCTGTTCGAAGTTCTCCTTGCAAATTTATCCTTTCAGCGGTAAACCCATTTATTCAAACGCACAAAAGTGCATTTGCTGATTTTGAACTCGCTGATTATGCCTCAGTGCCTGACTGCCTGTCAATCTTTGGATTCTTCCTTGCAGCCTTCATTCTTTCTGGTCTCCCTTCAATTCTCCCACAGAGAGACGGTAGGCCCTTCGTTTTCCCTTGGGGGAGGCACAAAGTGTTTATGACGACAGTGGAGCCCAAAATCGAGAAGAGGAAGCAGAAAGCCTCATGGAGCTATTCTTATCACCAGCGTCGTTCTTAGACTGCTAACCTGACTAACTCACTGACTTACTGTTGACAGACTATATGTTCTTTCTTTTTCTTCCTTTCCTCCTCTTATTTTTGACAGACAGACTGACTGACTGACTGGATCTTTCCTGTCGATTTCTTTCGATGCTCTTCTTCTTTCGGCAAGACGTGATTCTCGGAACTTGCGAAAGCTGCAAGCAGATAAACAGGCAGGCAGGCAGGCAGGCATCGTAGGCGAATTGATAGCACTCTTCGACCAACAATTGATTCAATTGTTTCAGCAGGAGAAAAGGTAGAAGAAAGTAGAAGCGTGGGGGCATTCTGCTCACTCACTATCATCAGGGAGGGTCCTTTTTGCGCGGTGCATGGGGGCATTTAGGTATGTGTGGCTCTGCTGTTAATCTCAGGATGGAATGATTGAATACATGTTAGGGGGTGAAATCCGAGAGGCTCTCCCTCTCATGTTGGAACGAAGGCCCATACAAGTTGTTTCTTCCTGCCTTCCTGCCTTCCTTCCTGCCTTCCTTCCTGCCTTCCTTCCTTCCTTCCTCCCTCCCTTCCTTCCTTCCTTCCTTCCTTCCTGCCTTCCTTCCTGCCTTCCTTCCTGCCTTCCTTCCTTCCTGCCTTCCTTCCTTCCTGCCTTCCTTCCTTCCTTCCTTCCTGCCTTCCTTCCTTCCTTCCTTCAATGAAGCGATCGATGAAACGGGGAGGCCCCTGCAGTGTGTGTGTCCCTGTGCTGAGCGCAACACACACAGATGACTATACAGGCATGACAGACAGACAGACAGACAGACTGACTGACTGACTGACCTATTGACTGACACTGACTGACTGACTGACTGACTGACTGGCTGGCTGGCTGGCTGGCTGGCTGGCTGGCTGACTGACTGAGTGACTGACCGACTGACTGACTGACTGACTGACCGACTGACTGACTGACTGACCGACTGAATGGCTGACTGACTGACCGACTGGCTGACTGGCTGACTGGCTGACTGGCTGACTGACTGACTGACTGACTGACTGACTGACCGGCTGACTGACTGACTGACTGACTGACTGACTGACTGACTGGCTGGCTGACTGACTGACACTGGCTGACTGGCTGACTGACTGACTGACTGACTGACTGACTGACTGACCGGCTGACTGACTGACTGACTGACTGACTGACTGACTGACTGACTGACTGGCTGGCTGACTGACTGACTGACTGACTGACTGGCTGGCTGGCTGGCTGGCTGGCTGGCTGACTGACTGACTGACCGACTGAATGGCTGGCTGACTGACCGACTGGCTGACTGGCTGACTGGCTGACTGGCTGACTAGCTGGCTGACTGACTGACTGACTGACTGACTGACTGACTGACTGACCGGCTGACTGACTGACTGACTGACTGACTGACTGCGCATCCGGCTCGACCTGGGTAACCAATGCGCTACACCTGTTTGCCACGCAAGCGAGAAGGCTAATGGGAGTGTCACAGGAAGTCTGACGATTCGTAGTGCAAGTTGACTGGGAGCTGCCAAGGAGATAATCAAAGGCGTGCGGGTCGGCTAGTTGAGAGAAAAACAAGGGGGTGGTCATAGAGGGACGGATGAGGATGGCATGCTTGTTTGAATACTTGCATCTCCCCCAATGTCTTCTCTTGATTGAGGAAACATATACCGTGTAT
Organism: Chromera velia; assembly: GCA_018398765.1. Taxonomy (NCBI): domain Eukaryota; family Chromeraceae; genus Chromera; species Chromera velia. The sequence goes on along the minus strand of JAHBMJ010002407.1, from coordinate 14,286 downwards.
CTGCGAAGTGCTGCAGGCATGGCTGACCTGTCCTGTAGGTTCTGCGTGGCGCCGTCATTGTTCAACCCCTCTTCCTCTTTTGCTCCCACGACTTCTTCGTCCCCTCTGTGTGGTTCTTGTTTCTTCTTGTCCCCTGCATCCGCTTTGCCTATGTTTTTGAGCCTCTCCGTGTCTTTGCCCGCCCCCCTTGCAGATCCACCTCTCGAGGGGCTGCTCATTCTGATTGCTTGTCCCTCTGTTGGCCTGCCGCGATGTACCACTGCGCGGTTGAGCTTTTCAGTGCGGACAGCAGATCGCTTTTCAGATCCGTCACAGAGGAAACAGGTCGCCACTCCAAATTCTCTCCGAACGAGTGCGTGAAGAAAAGACCCCGTGCTACTTGCTGCTGCACAACCTGCATAAAGCTGCATGCATGTGACCGACGCAGCTCGAACTTATGATGTACGTATATTATTAATAATTAATATGTATATATATATATATATACGTACGGGAGCATACATGCATGCGCAAGTACTGATACGTACATATATACAAACTATACATGCAATTAAAAATGTTTTAATAGAAACAAATTATTATATCTACTATACACGCCCGGAGAGGCGATAAGAAGCTATACTTAATACGGCGAGCCTTTTTTTTTTAGCCACACGCGCCTGCATGCGTTTTTTTAGACACACGCGCGGGGGGGCGCGGGGGCCCCGGAAAGCCACCGCCAAAAATGGTCCTGCAAGCGAAAAAAGCGCGCCGTCTACGCGCATCTCGCGCCCCAACCACGCGCTACCGGCCCCGGAAAGACTACCGTCAAAAATGGTCCCGCAAGCGAAAAATTAACCAAACGCTACGGGTGACTCCCCCGGGCCGGGTGAGTGCCTTGCGCGCGCCGCGCCATATGACTCGCGCCCGCGAAAAAGGTGAGTGCCTTGGAATTGAAATTATCCGGCTGGGGACATTTGACGGGCCATAAATGTTTGACAGGCCAGGGATTTTTGGCGAGTCTGCCAGCCGAGCTCACTAACCAGCCTGCGCCAGGCTATTTTGACAGGCCGTGTACATGCTATTTTGACGGCCGGAACGTACTAACGGCCGGTATATGCTAGGACATACTATGTATTGTACTATGCATCCACGAACCCTCAAGAAATTTTTTGCATACACCCTCAGACGGAGACTAGCCCCGTGGTCTCCGTCTCCACCGTGGAGACCACCGATAACCACTGACAACCTCACGGTTCTTATTCTCTTCATACACATAATCCGTTTTGAAACATGTTTTTCTCATCAACATGATTATCTTAGAGCGTTGAAAGTCTTGGAAGCCGTCATCATTTGTGATGAGGCTCTAGTCTCTCATTTTTCTATTTTGGACGTTGGTGGTGGTTTGTGATAGTAGTTAGCTGTCTCGCCTACAGAGCCTACGCTACTCTCGCATGCCGAAGAAAGCCAAGGGAGGTATATATTGGGAGGATCGAATCGATGCTCTCGCAAAGGGTGAGCACCCTCGGAAGTCCCATCCCAAGAGCGAACCATGGAAGAGCAAGTATAAGAAAATTAAGGACTGTCCTGCACGGAATAACTCGTTATCGAAATGTGTATGTGGGCATGACTATGACTGGTCCAACTGACTGCAGTCTTCCCGACAGCATCGGTAGCCTTAGGTGGTGCCCACAAGCAAGAGTCAACCAACTATCTTGCAAGGTCTGTGATGGCCTGCTTCATTTTTCTACTCTGCTGGTGGTCTTCGTGTTACTCTCCGTGTACAGCCCTCACGCGTCTACCTGTCTACACTGTTAATTTCACCCTGCTTTGTTCTTTGCAGCCTTCAAAGGAGGTCTACGGCAAGCCAGTGATGATCAAGGGGCTTCCTCTGTCATCCCCCGTGCCCCAGGTTAGTTGCTTGTGGTGCTCCCCGTACGGTGGTCTCCGCTTGGCTTCCTCCCTCCATTTTCCTCTTTGCTCCCCATCAGGCCGCTTACTTTTACTGCCATCACTCTCGGACTCTCTCCCATGCATATTCACTTTCCCTCTGTCACCCTCTGTTTTGCTTTGCTGTCTTGCAGTTCCTGTTTTGGAAACACAGGAGACTGACAGGAGCGCTGCTGCTGAACCCTCTGCGGATGCTGCTCCTGAAATACATGAGTCTCCAAACGTGGATCCCCCTATAGAGTCTCTTTGTAGCCGCTTTGATGTCCCTGTCGTTAGCATTGCTGTAGCAGCTACCGCGCCTGCTGCAGTGCCCTCATCTTCGTCTACAGCTGCAGCTGCTGCTGTTCCCTCTCCACCCCCTCAAGACTCCCTTCCCCGCAAATGGCCCCGTATTTCAGAGACGCAAGAAAGATAGATTTTAGAAGAGGTGGCGGCAAGAGGGGGGAATCTGTCAAAAATGATGGGATGGATCGATCCTGTGAACATTGATCACTCTGCAAAGCGTGCCCCATTGCCTGCCCGATTCTGTCTGAAGCGGGTGTTCTTTTGGAATCCCATGATCCACCCTATCGTTGCAAGTGTTGGCAAGCTTCAGTATATGGGAGAGGGTTGCAGGTCGACTATGACGGTAAAGGGCACCCGTTACGAAGGCCCACTTTTCATTCCCGCCAGAAACCCTTGGTATCTCTTTCCAGTCCGACTGAGGTGTGACAGCTTCACGTGCTATCACAACAAGACTGCTTTCCTTTCTTCCGATCACCGTTTTCTGAAGCAAATAGGAGAGTCAGCGCTTGTCTGGTTCCCAGGGGCTATGAAACCGGGAGTTTATGGAATTGTCGACCCTGAGTTTCTGTTTGAGATCGGACAGTTGGCAGTTTCAAGGGGGGGGAGCACAAGAATCATCCGTGAAGGCCTGCTCAAAATCTTTTACAACAACTACCTTCGTTCTTTTCTCTATTATACAGCAGTCGTCCGTGTGTTTCAGAAGAAGAATGGTTTCTTCCGTGTGGGAGATGGCCCTTCCCAGATGGCCCCCGCCTCCTGTGTACCATTCTGTTCCTTCACAGAGTGGTTTCATAGCACCTTTCCTGATAAGAGCACGATTCGGGGGTGGTTTGTTTTGAACTTTGAGAAGAGCAAACCGATTTACGATGCATGTCTGGGTGGGTATTTTGGGAAAATTTTGTCATTTGATCATTCGCAGATGTCTCCTTTGAAGGGAGGCAAAGCGGGAGCTCATCAATATGCATCTATTGTCAACAAGATTTCCATTGTGATTGCACATGTGCTGGTGGGGTCTATTGCTCTAAAGAAAGTTAAACAGATGTTCCGTGACCTAGCAGAACGTTTGCAGAGAGCAAGGGCGCTGTATAAAAAGCAGAGGGACCGACAGAGGCAACTTGAAGGGAGGGTGAGTGCACGTCGGGGGGAAGGGGAGAGAGAGGAGGATGCAGAGATGAATGGAGGAGAGGCTGAGGTGCCTCCCGTCAATCCCTTCTCTGTGTTAGGGGGGGAGGGGCCCGAGGGGGGGGTTGATATAGAGATGAATGGAGGAGAGGCTGAGCTACCTCCCGTCAATCTCTTTTCCGTGTCAAGGGGGGGGGGGCCCGAGGGGGGGGTTGATGTAGAGATGAATAGAGAGGAAGACAAATCTATCCCAAACGGTCTCCAACATCAAAACAGTCTCCAAAATTACCATATCTATCAAATATTTCTAGGTACTAAACAATGATTAAAAACTTAAAACAAAGAGTTTTAAACGGTTTAAGAGTGCAATTAAGTGTTTTTTAAGTCCTAGTTAGTAAAAGAATTATATAAAAATTTGATTTATGATAACTATATATTTAAATTTGAATGTATGATTTTAAGTTTTTAACTCTTTAAAATATTTTCTTTACAATAAATCTTAAGGTTCTAATAGAAAGATTGAAAACATATAAAACATAGTGTAGAGCTTTTACAAGTATCACAATTGATGTTATTAATATGTTGATATATATATATACTGTGTACTAGACTGTCTGAATACAAATCATGAGCAGAACGCTCATAATATTGGCCGTGAGCTGAAGGCACTGTTTCAGTGTAACACTGCAACAACCAGACAACGAAGTTATTCGACTCATATAACAATTTTTTAATGCCGCCGAAACAATGATCAACATTTTTATATTGGCTTTCAGTGTACGTAACCTGTCAGTAAANACACACATACACACACACACACACACACACACACACACATACACATACACATACACACATACACACACACACCCACACACACACATACACACACACACATACATACATACACATACACATACACACACACACATATACACATACACACACATACAGTGTCACACACGCTGCACCTAACGTTGTACACACCTAGATATACACAGGTGCAGAGACGGAGAAAGACTCAAAAAAGAAATCAAAATGGTCAACAAAAAGGCAGCCTAGAGCTCCAGAGCTTGGCAGACTAAGTATAACCCACTGATACAAAGGACGAGCTCTGAACCCACCTTCTAGAGGGGCTGTCAGGGGTGGTCCCTCCACACACCTCGAAGTGGACTTAACTGCATTCATATTCAGAAGACACACATATGAAGAAGAGTCCATAGATATATCAAGCACAGAAACAGGCAGATAGGAGAAGAATTAAAGCCTTAGAAAACGAATTCAAAAGGTTTTACAATAATATAGCTGCTTTTTTCTGAATGTGCACAAGCAGAGAACACGAGACGCGCAAGGCGCAACCCTGATGCGTAACCTGAAACGGCCCACAATAGTGCAGATTAAGAATAGAAAAAGAACATGTAGCATAAATCCATACAAGATGAATGCTGTTCCGAATACCTTTTGTCCAAAAAATGTGTCTTTTCTGTGATGCGAAAGAAAAAAAAATCCTTCGTATTTTTACCGAGGGAGAATTCAGGCCTAAATTCTCCCTCGGGTGAAACGGCTCAAAGTGCTGCACATTGAGAGCTGCCAGGAGAGAAAGAGAGCAGTTAGCATGATTTCAATCAAGATGAATGCTGTCTCAAACACCTTTCATCCAAAGTACATCTCTTTTCTACGGTACGAAGGAAAAAAAAATCCTTCGCATTTTGACCGAGGGAGAATTCAGGGCTAAATTCTCCCTCGGACGATATTTCCTTGACATACCCGGAGAGGGAGAATTCAGCCCTGAATTCTCCCTCGGTGACATTAAAAAAAAATCTTTGTCGAGGGAGTAAAAAAAAGATGACTTATTTCGGTAAAAGAAGCCAGAAAAAACACTAAAAAAAATTCTCTCTCCAAAAAATTTTTTTCAGATACTCATCGAGGGAGAATTCAGCCCTAAATTCTCCCTCGTCAAATATATTTTTCACATAATCCGAGAGGGAGAGGCGGAACACAAAGTGTGAAATAGGCCTAAAAGAACAGTGCAGCTTCCACTGGCACCCTTTGTAAAGCTAGGCAATCCACTTTTTATACCTTAACTCCTTACCAATTTCTCCTACCGACCTCTCCGAGTCTCCGGATTGTTTGTGTCCTTCCCGGCGGGCACCGGCCACCCCGGCCACTTGTGACGCCGCTGGCCCTGGCCCTGCTCCCTTGTGACGCCGCCGGCCCGGGCCAGGCCAGGCCCCGATCGCCCCCGGCTTCCTTTACCAGTCGCGGACGTTCATTTACTCGGCCCAAATGTCTCACCGCTCCCTCCAGCTGGCGTCTCTCTGCTCCCTCTAATTTCTCCCTGTGATGCTGCCGGCCCTGGCCTAAGCCACGGCATGGCCCGGCCCCGGGCCCGGCCCCCGCCCTTGTCCCCGTCCTTGCCCCCACCTCCATCGATGGACGTCCCCCCAGCCCCGCCAGCGCTCCAGTCTGCTCACTCTCTTGATCTGTCCTGAGGCTCTCCTTCTCACTTCTTTGCTCCCTCTTCTACCTTCTGTCTCCGCCGGGATCCATACATCAGGGCCGGGGCTGGTACCAGTATGCAGTCTCAAAGATAGAAAGCAGACCTGAATACAGGCAGACAAGCAGTACATTCAAAGGGAGACAAACGGAAAGTAAGAATAAGCATCCTTCCCCTCCTCCCATTGCCTCTTCCCAGGTTGCCATAAGTTCTCTTCTTTCTTTCTGGACCGTACCTACTGGATGCCTTTAACTATCTTTAATTAATTTTCACTGATAGGCACGGATGCAAAACGATGCAACTGACAGGGACCGAATGAAAACAAACCACTGACCCAGAGAGATGGTCGTCACACCGTGACGGAGCCCCAAGTGCTGCTCTTCAGCACAATCAAAGGAACGAAACCTGCATTCAATCATATCCCCAAGAGGCAACAAAGCCAAAAACGACGGTTCAAGGCAAACATCTGCTCAACAGTGCATCATGCACTGACCTACACAGAGAGACGGAACTGCAGACTTACCAGAAGAATGGCGAAAGCAACCCTAGCTCCTCAGCAAAGGCAAAAGATGGTCCCAGATCCTGCGTACAACCACCGAACAAGAAAAAGATGAAGTTGCATGGGAGGGTCTGAGGTGCATCATGCTCTGACCTGATGGAACGGCTTGCAAGCAGTGAGACAAACAAACTCAGCCTGATAAACTTACTGGAGAGCACGCGAGGGAGCACCAAACCCTGCATCCACGCAGCCAGAGTAAAAAGAAGGATGGGTGAATAGAAGAACCTACGTGGATCATTCCCTGACATGAGTTGACCGACTGAAGCCGCGTTATGCCCAGAGATGCCCAACCCCTAACTGACCAAAGAGATGAGACGAACGCAACTCCTTCCGCACACCAGAGGCAAGCGAGAGCTCCAAACTCCTGCATCCATACCGTATGAAGAGGAAGGAAAAAGGGTAAACAGATGCATCAACCCAGGTCTTTCTGACGTAACAATTAAAACCCCTTGCCCATACAAAGTGTTGTTTAAAAGGAGACGGCAAAGCTCAGCCCACCTCAAAAGTGTAGCCACACTACAGCACCGGTGCACGATCCCCAGCGACAGGCCCACAACAAGTGCACTCTACAGAAAATCTGCATAGCAACGTGGAGCTATAACTGAAAGGAATGAAGCGGGATCTTTTAATTTCTTCCTTGCTTTCTGACAGATGCCTCGGCCTGCAAAAGCATATAATCGGATTTCTACCATACAGCCGAATATTCGGATTGGGATGCGTGCGTCAGTCAAGCGTGGCAGCCCGCGCGGGCCGGTTGGGGCAGGCCGCGGCACAGACGCACGTACGTACGGCGCGGCACTGCATGCCACGCGCGGCATGCACGCAGACCCGCCGGCCCGGCCTGCCACTGTGCTACAACACTTCCAACCTTCACTCTTATACACTCCAGGCTCTAATTTAAAACCTTTAAAAACAATAAAAGAATCGCTAAAGATACACTTAAACGATTTTGAATATGTTTAAACTAGTTTAAACTGTTTGTATATTTAAAAAAATTTTGGAGTCAGAATTAGTGTTGGAGTCGGTCTAGTCCCGTTTTCACATGGACTCAAGGAACTGCAGACTCACCGGAAGAATGGCGAAAGCAACCCCAGCTCCTCAGCAAAGCCGCCTTAATTCCGGTGCTTCCCGCCGCCGCCTTAATTGCATGCATGACAGGCGCGTTCGTTGACACACGAAACACGTACGCCACGCGGTCAAATACAATATATTTTTTTCTCTCACTAAACCCAATTAATTTAAAAACAGGAAATCGTACTGTTTGATCGCTTAAAACTCTTTGTTTTAAGCTTTTAAATATTGTTTACTGCCTAAAAAAGCTTGAGAGGTATGGTTGTTTTGGAGACCGTTTTACTGTTGGAGACCGTTCGGGATAGATTTGTCTTGAGGGCCTGGCTCCCCTCAGCGCAGAGATGGATCAAGAGGCTTCCCCCGACGCAGAAAGGGGGGGGGAGGAGGATGCAGAGATGGATTTTAACCCTTCGCTTGAGCCACCGCTGCTCCAGTTGGGGTACACTGACTGTGAGTGCTGTTCAAGCAAACGTGAGGAAGGGGATCGGAGGGCTCGACAGGGCACTTGCATTATCATTCTTTTCTCTCTTTTCAACCCTGAGATCTTCGTTCGGTTGGATGCATGGCATTGGATCCATCGAATCTTTGTTGGAGTCTCGTCTGTTTCCCATCTCCTGATAGGAGCACTGATGAGTGCCCTTGCTTAGGTTGTATTCAAGCAGCACGCAGGTGATATCCAGGTACTCTTGCTTGCCCTCACTGTTGCGCATGGCCTGAGTTCAACAGAAACAGAGAAAGCGAAGCGGTGGGTGACTGCCAAACTCATCCGTATGAAAGTTCGTCAACTGATCCCTCCTCCACTTGAGTTACAACATCGTGTTGTGCAAGTCAAGTATGCATTTCAAGATGTGGAGAACGATGGTGTGAAACTTGCAGGGGAGAAGTGGGAGCGGGTATGGGAGTTGATGTTAATTCACGTAGACAACGGTTGCCTTTCGGATCCAGAGGGTGTCGATCTGTATATGCAGATCGGATCATCCCCAGTCGAGGGGCCGGCAGGAAAGTCTGATCCCATTCCAGACTGGGACTGCTTTAGGGGCAGCAATGGAAGTGAAAGAACGCATCTCGAGTTAGGTCTGGGGTTGAAAGGGTCTGTCTATGGTGCCGATCTTGGCAATACAACCATGAAAGTCAATGTGCATAAGATTGTACAGAGGCGCCTTCAGGATAACCATTTGCCCTTCATTCCCAATGCTGATCTCTGTCTTTTCAAAGCAGCAACTGAAGAGTGTGAAAAGCTGTGGGGGAACGAGATTGACAGCGAGAGAGCGGGGGGGAAAGGGTGGTTAAAGCTTCATCACCCAGATCTTGTGAAGGGACACCACTTTGGAATGTCTTACATCCATGCCCATTTGCAAGAACAGCAGCAGCAAGCGCAGCGTGAAGTGAGTGAAGCTGTGAAAGACCTTGAGACGATAGGGGATGGGGGGGAGGAGGATTTAATTGCGAAGTACGCCTCTCTGATAGCGATTGCACGGATGGATGAAGAGCTTTCGCTCTCTCAAATCCATCAACTAGAGAAGGATCTGAAAAATCAGAGAGAAGAAAGCGCCATAGAGCAGGGAGGGGAGGCCCAGGTAAAGCAGAGCGGGGGCGCAGAGAGTTCGGCTGTGGCAGCTGCCAGTGGGAGTCGACAAAGAGAAGGGAGGCGTCAACACTCCAGGGACACCAGATTGCAGTCTGCAAACAACGCTCTTCGGAGAAAACGCACGGGGGGGCGTATTGTTTATAAGTATCATTCTTGCTCTCCTGAGTTGTCTTGTCTGGTTTTTCAGCTCCGTGCAGAGGGAAAAAACGCACAGGAAATTTGGACTGAATATGAAAAAATTCGCTATAATATTCGCAGACAATTTCTAAAACGATATGCCCCCCTCTCTCTCCCTGCAACAACGCCCTCTTTAATTCAAACATTTTAACAAAAGATAAGAATGCAGCGGCTGTGCAAGAATGTATGTACAATTTGTCTGCCTAAGCACATGTTGGCCTTGCACAAAATTACCCCCAAGAAGGCTTCCTATGGTTGATCCGGAGCGGCCGTTAAAGCCCGGGTGCCGAAGGCGCCCGGCTGCCAAAGCCCGACCGCGCCAAAAGCGCGGGCTTGCCAAAGCCCAACCGTACTGAAGGCGCGGCCATGCCAAAGCCCGACCACGCCGAAGGCGCGGGCCTGCCAAAGCCCGACCGTGCCGAAGGCGCGGCCATGCCAAAGCCTGACCGGCTGAAGGCGCGGCCATGCCAAAGCCCGACCGTGCATGCCGAAGGTGCGGTCATGCCAAAGCCCGACCGCGTGTCAAAGACGCGGCCATGCATGCCAAAGCCCGACCGTGCCATCCCTAGCTTGCAAATTAAGCCTATGCATGCACAGCTTCATCATGCAGCTGTTTGGAATCTGTTTGCATGCATGCATGCATGTATTTCGGTGCAAAAGCTATCTGAAAAACGTCTTGGTTTTCTGGCCTGCTATTGTATGTCGGTCCGTTACGGTCAGCACCTACTCTTAGGCTGGCGAATTCGGTCTGATGGTGTCTGTGTTCTTTTCTTTTCCCAAAATGTCCAGCCTGCCTTTTGACACTCGTTTGCGAATCGCCGTGTTGGACTTCCTTGAAGATGCGGCCCTTGTGGAGTCAGTTTCACAGTTCTTTCTGGGGACACGGCATGCATGAAAAAACCCTTAATCATCTTTTTGAAGACGTTGGGGGTGGAATCCACAGAGCATATTGAGAAGTACTTTGAACCCCGAAAAGAATTTGAAGTGTTTAACAAGAAAGGATAACCGTCTCAGAGTGACAGACAGTCACTTAGTATCTGATGTGTTAAAATCGGAGATCTGGTTTTAAAATCCCGTTACCGCGACGAGTGAGGAGCTTCCAGAAGCTCTCCAGCGGTCATCTGAAGAAAACGTGGTCTAGAACGCGGTGAAGCTATGGAGAACATGGTGCCTTTCTTTCCACTCAATGCTCTCCGTTGCATGCCTTTCTTTCCAGTCAATGCATGCATGCTCTCTTTCTACTCTGTAGTGACTGACGGATGGATGGATGGATGGATGGATGGAAGGAAGGAAGGATGGATAGAGTGAGGGATGGATGGAGTGATGGAGTGAGTGAGGGATGGATGGAGTGATGGAGTGAGGGATGGATGGATGGATGGATGCATGGAGTGATGGAGTGATGAAGGATGGATGGGTGGATGGAGTGAGGGAGTGACTGAGAGATGGATGGATGGATAGATGGATAAATTGATGGATGGATAGATGGATGGATAGATGGAGTGAGTGAGGGATGGATTGATGGAGTGAGTGAGGGATGGATTCATGGATGGATGGGTGGATAGAGTGAGGGACTGACTGAGGGGTGGAGTGAGGGAGTGATGGAGTGATGAAGGATGGATGGATGGATGGAGTGAGTGAGGGATGGATGGATGGATGGATGGAGTGAGGGATGGATAGATGGATGGACGGAGTGAGGGATGGATTGATGGAGTGAGTGAGGGATGGATTGATGGAGTGAGTGAGGGATGGATTGATAGAGTGAGTGAGGGATGGATGGATGGAAAGAGGCACCTCTTTCCTCCTCGATACGAGCCATTCTAGAAGTCTGAGGCCGCTTGATGAATATCGCAACGTCAATACATTTTGATGGGATATTGAACTAAGTCTTGCTGATCGGTTTGTTAATGCTTTCAATCATTTGAGGGGGAGGGGGGGTTCCTAAGGGGGTCTGACCTAGATGGTCGACAAACTGGAAATAACCCCCCCCCACCGCCCTCCCCCTTTGGAAACTAGGTTTCCAATCATCTTTAGTGCACGGCCCCATACTGGAAAGAATTAGCTTTCTATCGCTAGAGCTCTGATAATATTGCATACTAGAAAGAATGAGCTTTCTAGCGCCAAAGCCCTGGCGCCTTCGCTGCCAAAGCCCGGAGTTTGATTGACAGACCAAAGGGTCATAGGAAAGCTTCTTGGGGGTACACAAAATTAATCATCGTTTGCTGTTCAAGTGCCTTATGCAAACCGCAGAGAGGTAGTCAACGTTGTCTTTCCCAGTGTGCCGGTCAAAGTTTCTGAAAGTGGGGGGGGAAGGAACATGGGCGATGAGGAAGAAGATCTCCCTCTTTCTTTTGCAGGCGTTGCAGCGGTTGCATCTGCTGGTGGGGAAGCTAGGGGGGAGAATGGCCGGGGGGGGGAGGAAGAAGCTGTGCCCCTGTCACAGTTGTTACTTTCTCATGCACCAGCCTCTTTTAGTGCTGAAGTTAGGGAGGTGGGGGAAGAACAAAATGCAACGGAAGACAAACAAAAAAAGAAGTGTAAAAGATGTGGGAAAGATGTTGGTAAGCCGTTTCACAAGAGAGTTGAGGGTGGGTATTATTGGTGTTTGGAGGAGTGGAGCACAAAAGAAGCCTTTCTAGTTTCTCTTCCTGATTTGAAAGAGGCGAACAAAGTGAAAAAAGAAACCAAGATTGAAAAAAAACAATGTCCGGCATGCAAGAAGTTGTACAACGAGGCCCCAAGCCATCGATTTCCCCGGCCAGAGGTTGTGTTTTGTCTATTAAAGCATGGTAGGTATGATGAGTGGTTTCAAAAGAAAGGGTGTGCACATGTTGCTTGTATGGAAGGGCGAGAAGCAAAAAGAGACCTGAGCTAAACAGTGTGTTAAATTAATTTCTAAAATATGTATGGTAAAATTATTTTATGTACGATTTTTAAAAATAAACTATTATAAATTTAATGAAGAAGTGTTACATCTAGATTTTTTTAAAAAAGCTAAGTTTAAATGGAATCTATCAACTGAAGTTATTCAAACATAATTTGATTTGTTGATTTACTAAATTATTTTTTTTAACAGAATACGTTACTTTTTTATATTTAGATTTCAACAATGTTGAATGATGCTAGGATTGACTTGTTGCGTGCTGCGCAAGCTTTGCGCTATAACATCTAGTATAGATTGTAAGCGCGCGCTTCGCGCGCGCTTGTTCCCCCCCCCCAGGCATTTTTTGTGCCCCAGCCCGGCCTGGGCCAGGGATATTTGACGGGCCTGGTGATCTTCACCGGCTCACTTTTTTGACAGGCCAGGCTAGTATATAATAACGCGGGGGATCGATATTATAATTATTATTATCCCATGCACCTGCATGCAGAGAGCTGACATCCTCCTGCTTGCATGCAAAGCTATACATATACAGATCGAGGTGTCACGTACCAAATCCGCGTAGTCGATTTTCAACTGACGGCCTCTCCTGCGAATGTTTCTTTGAGTCCGCTGTGAGACTGAGAGTCACCCAGTCCAAACGTTCTCGACAATATCTCAGCCGGAGCTTGAATCGGTCGATCAGACATGCAGATTGCCGATCTCGCCCTCTGATTGCACGGGACACGATCAAATTCCTCTTTCTGAGTCTGTTCGGACGCACCAGTGGAGATACAGAGCAAACTTGACCCGGCACTTGAAGAGAAAACCAGCATGCAGTCGCAATATTACTTCAGCAATGCCACTGGGTACGCAGGAACTCCAATCATGCAGCAGCCTGCAGTGTACGGACAGAAGCCTCAGCCGTCAGTTGCCACGTACGCACCAAACGATCAGTACCCGCCCTTCGCCTACAGATCCTACCGGCAGCCTGCAAACTCTTATAAGCCTCAATCGGCCCAGTATACGTACCCGTCAGTAGACGGACCCGGCATTCCGGCACAAACTCAGCCGATGGCCAGGGCTTTAGATCGGAATGGAGTGGAAGTAAATGCTGCCCAAAGAGGGCTTGGAGGAAGGAGGGCAAGATCCCGTCCTGCAACTAGAGGAGGGGACTCTCAAGCTTTCGTCGAGGTTCGCCGAGTTGGTATGTAATGCTTTATTTGAGTCCTTCGTTATCTTTCTTGCTACCTCCTCCTTCCCCCCCTCTCTCTCATTTTTGCTTGAGCATTCATTTCAGTTCTGAGCCGGGAGTTGTGTGTCAGGCCTGAGGAGTGAACCCACGGACGGAAAGGGCAGGCAGGATAGAACCAGCAAGAACAGCGAATGAACAGAAGTTAGGGGCGAGGGGGGGATCAGTCGTGCAACGTCCTTTCATGTACAGACTTTTGCAATCAAGCAAAGGCATGCATGGTCGCTTATTCTGGACGATTCTAATCGAAAAGCCTGTGTGTCTTTCTGTCTCTGTCTTTCTGTCTCTGTCTGTCTGTCCGTCTGTCTGTCTGTGTGTGTGTGTGTGTGTGTGTGTGTGTGTAGGTGTGTGTGTATGTGTGTGTGTATGTGTGTGTGTGTGTATGTGTGTGTGTGTGTGTGTGTGTGTCTGTGTGTCTGTGTGTCTGTGTGTCTGTGTGTCTCTGTTTCTGTCTGTCTGTCTGTCTGTCTGTCTGTCTGTCTCTCTCTCTCTCTCTCTCTCTCTCTCTCTTTCTCTCTCTCTCTGTCTGTCTGTCTGTATCTGTCTGTCTCTGTCTGTCTCTGTCTGTCTCTGTCTGTCTCTGTCTGTCTCTGTCTGTCTTTGTCTGTCTCTGTCTGTCTCTGTCTGTCTTTGTCTGTCTCTGTCTCTGTCTCTGTCTGTTTGTAAATGTTTGTCTGTCTGTTTGTACGTCTGTTTGTCTGTTTGTCTATTTGTTTGTCTGTTTGTCTGTTTGTCTCTCTCTCTCTCTCTCTCTCTCTCTCTCTCGCTCGTTCGCTCTCACTTTCTATCTCCCCGCTCTCCTCCTCGTCTCCCACTCCCATGCGCCCCTTCTGCCTGTGGCTGCAGGACGGCGGACAGGGTCGGGGGAGAGGGTGCTGTGTGGGGGGGGGAGAGGAAGAAGGAGAAGGGGGGGCCGAGGGAGAAGGAGAGGGGGGGTCGTGCTGTGGGG
>JAHBMJ010002406.1:0-17500 GCA_018398765.1 Chromera velia | reverse complement strand
TTTCTCCTGGTTTTCCCCTTGAGTGCCCAATTCTCCCTGGTAGTCTTTTTATAGTTTTTTCAGGGTCTCTTGGTACTTGTTTTCGCTTTCTACATAGTCTCTACTGAAGTAAGGCTTAATCCTATCTCTATTTACTGTTTGACTGCTTTGGTATCCAGGCCTCCTGATGACTACTGTTCTGTTTGGTCGTACTTCAGTGATCAAGAAAGGCCCGTTGTAGGCAAGAGCGAATGCTTTACTCGTTCCTTTTTTCGGTTGTGGTTCATCCAACCACACATACTGCCCTTCTTTGTATTGCAAGATCTTACTGGGATTTTTTTTTAATAGTCGACGTGTGCACTGTTCTGCTGCTTATTCATACAGGCCCCGGATCTCTGCATCGTCTTCCCAAAGGTCAGTGAGAAGCTCAACATAATCGGGGAGAAAGACTGGGCCTCCCGCTTCTTCCAGGGTAATGAGGTAACGCAACGGATGCAGAGGTTCTCTTCCGTACAAAACATGGAAAAGAGACATCCCTATGGCCGTATGGATGGTAGAGTTATGGGAAAAGACAGTGAAAGGAACGAAGGATGGCCAATTTTTATGGTTCTGTTCTGCGTACCAGCTTAAGACTCTTTTCAAATTTGCATGCATTCTTTCAAGCCTTCCGTTTGTTTGAGGGTGATAAGCGGTTGTTGTGACCCTTTCCATCCCTACCAAATCATTCACTGCCCGAACGATTGGTGCCAGCATGCTTGATCCTTGATCACTCAAGAGCCGCACCGGTCTTCCGTATCTATAAAATAGCACCTCTATGATCTTTTGTGCTATCGTTTCCGCTTTCAGATCTTTTATGGCAACAGCTTCAATGTAACAAGACGATATATTCATAAAAGTCAAGCAGAAACGATATCCTTCCTCTGAGACTGGAAAAGGACCACAGGCATCTAGAGCCCAGGACGATATGGGTTCAACATCTGTGAATGATTGGATAAGAAAATCTTCCTTCTGCTTTCTCTTTTTTCTTTCCTGACACTGTCTGCAGGTCTTAATGTGCTATTTAACATCAGCGGTGAGTATGAGCCAGTAGTAGTACTGCGAGATTGACTGAAGGCACCTATGTATTCCGCAGTGCCCACTCAAATACTCCTCATGGTGTTCATGAAAAATTTTTTTTCTCATGCTTTTTGGTACGGCAAGAAGAAAACGCACGCCTTTCCCGTGTCGATTTAGTGGAGGCAAAAGATGAAGAAGAATTCCTTCATGCAGTGTGAATAGAGGTGCCTGTGCAAGAATGGTCAATTGTTCCTTATTGCTGAGCCCCTCATCCAACTCTTCAGTCTGTAGGTATTTGATCATAAAAGAGAGATCTGAATCTTCGGCCTGCGCTTTCTTGATCTCTGCAGGGGAATACGATTCCGGGGTTTTGAAGGTGAGCTCTTCCTTCCTAGCTTCCTTCCCTTTTTCCATTCTTTCTTTTCTTTCTGTAACTGCTGCTACCACGATAGAGTCATCTGTTTCGTGATCTGGCATGGAGGGTGGAAAGTCCTTAGTTACAAAAGGCGCCCTGGTAAGAGAGTCAACATCACTGTTGGCTCTTCCTGCACGATGCTTGATCTCATAGTCATAAATGGCCAGTTTGAGCGACCATCTGAACAGACGAGGAGAGGTTTCCTTTTGTTTTTGAATGTACTGTAGTGCTCGACAATCTGTGTATACAAAGAATTTTCTTCTATACAAAAAACTTTTGAATTGCTGTGTGACCGCCCAAACGAAAGCCAGACCTTCTTGCTCGGTAGCCGACCATCTTTTCTCTATATCCGTAAGTTTTCTTGACGTATATTGAATCACTCTCTCTCTTCCCTCCTTGTCTGTTTGTGCTAAAATCGCTCCTAGAGCCTCCCTGCTTGCGTCTGTTTTCAGAGTGAACGGTCGAGAGAAGTCAGGGTGAACGAGGATAGGGTCCTGCACAAGAGCTTCCTTTAGGTTTTGGAAAGCCACTTCTTGTGGTCTTAGCCACTGCCAAGGTGTGTCATGTTTGAGCAAGGTGTAGAGGGAGGCAGCTATTTGTGCAAAGTTTTTCACGAATTTTCTGTAGAAGCCAATCATTCTAAGAAAGCTTTTCAGTTGTTTGGGGGTTTTTGGCACTTGTACATCCTGCACGCACTTTGTTTTTTCTTTTGATGGTCGGATGCCTTCCCTTGACACCTCATGCCCCAGATAGATTAACTCATTTCGAGCGAACATGCATTTTCCTGGAGCAAGACGAGCCCTTGCATCTTTCAGCCTGAGGAAGAACTCCATCAAATGCTTTTCCCACGTAGTAGAAGAAATCAAAACATCGTCAATGTATGCTTATGCACTCAATCCGATCAATCCCGCCAACATTGTGTCAACTGCCCTCTGAAAGACCGCAGGCGCAGACGCCAAACCAAAAGGCATCTTTGCATACCTATACATTCCTCTTTGTGTCACGAAAGCCAGTCTGTCTCTGTGTTCTTCTTTGACCGGTACTTCATGAAACCCCCCCTTTAAGTCAAGTGATGTGAAGAAACATTTGCCTTGCAATTTGTGTAGCAGGTCATCCATATTGGGCAGCGGATAGCGAGGGATTTTGATCAGAGAGTTGATTTTTCTTAAATCGACACATACGCGAAGACGTCCATTTGGCTTCCTTACTATCACCAGGGGTGACCCCCACTCAGATGAACATGGTTCAATTACTCTTTGTGCCTACAGGTCAGTGATGATTTCATTTACTTCTTCCCTCAAGGTGTGGGGCACTGGTCTAGGCTTCTGAAAGATAGGATCAGCTCCCTGCGTATCGACCTCTACCTCGATTCCCTTGAGGGTGCCTGCCTGTTCCTTTGCTGGGAAGAGTTCTATATATTTAAGGAGTAAGTTTCTCAGCTGTTCCTTTTATTCTTCTTTGAGCTGATCATTCTTTTCTACGGCTTTTTCTATTTGTTTCTTTGCTTCTGCTTCCTCCTTCTTTTCTTCTTCCGCTTTCTTTTCTCTTTCATCTTTCCTTCCCTCCATTGATGCTTCTTTCTCTTTTGAGTCCTTTTGGATGAGATCAGAACAAATAGACACAGATGCAACGGGCAGACTGCCTGGGAGGGTGTAGTCGTGGCAGGTGGTGTTTACAGCAATCACAGACACCTTCCTATCATGCACCTTGCTGATGGTATTTGCAATCAAAATTCCTGCAGGCAACTCCATCTGGGTGGGTTCGACATGGACATCTATACCATTTGGTATGAGAGACTCACAGGCAGGAGGGAGGGAGAGATAGAGAGGAGAAGCTTGTCTTTCAGTAAGTCGAGTGGAAGAGAGAGTCACCACCGAAACCGAGAAGACCTACTTGGACTTCTCCAATTTTGAAATAGGAGAGAGAAGAAGAGAGAAAGCTTCCTTTCTAGACGTTTTCCTCAATTTTAGCCTATCTGGTTGAAAGAAAATTCCTTCAGCATGAGCATCCAACCAGTCCTTTCCCAATATGCACATATGACTGAGTACAGGAGAAACATGAAACTGCCATTTACGCCCTTCACCAAGAAAGAATTTCAATGTAACGACTCCTTTTGTTTCCAGTTCTTTTCCCCCTTCCCCTTCAATCTGGATGGCTGAAGGAAAAACCTTCAACTGTGGGTTTTCCATTTTTAGTCGTTCCTATGTAGCCTCGCTGATCAAACTAACATCTGCCCCTGTGTCCATAAGCGCAGCCACAATCACCTTTCTTTCAAGCGGGAGGAGCAGTCCTACTTTCGCAGCTACAAAAGATAAATAAACATGTGCTACTTTCTTCTGGTTCACATTGGTGCTTCTTTCTTTGTCTTTCTGTTTCTTTTCAGATGTAGCAAGCATATGGGCAATCTCGTGGATTTCTCCCTTTCGGTCGCTATCCTCCTTTCGGTCGGTTCAAACGCCTACTACACCTTTATTTAATGCAGAAGAAAGCAGGGAATCAATCTTCTTTTCTTTTCGCTCTTGTGCTTCACACAGATCAAAAGACACTTCATGCATGGGTCTTTTCCGCGAGAGAACAATTGAAAGCAAGGTGTCCTTCCTTTCAGGAGGAGCCATTTGAAATGAGTGGGTCTGCAGAGGCTCCTGTTCTGCAAACCTAACCATATTTTTGTTGATTTCCATTCATCGATCGACTGTCCCCACTTTTATTGAACCCCTTCCCCAAAATTCGTTGTCTGTTTCCTCCTGTCCTGATATCAGGTTTAAGGCCAGGAGGCGGAGCGGGAAGCAGAAGCATTCCTTTTTGTGTAGGAGGAGGAAGCGCCAGCATTCCCTTTTGCTGGCCGACCTGTGGGAGGGGTCGAGCAGACTGAGGATATGGCAAAAGAGGAGCAGTTCACCCTTGAACAGCGAAGAAGGGATTTGCTGGTAAGTCATCCTGGCTTTCTCTCCACCTTGGGTATCGTGGTTCGAAAGTTTGGTCACATGAAAAGTTGGGTCTTTCATTCCATCGAGGTCGGGTTTGTCTATCTGTTGGAGGGAAGAAATCTGGTCCTTTTTTAGCATTCTTTAGGCCCTGTGGTCCACTGTAGAGATGTGCGGCCGTTCTGGGTATTCCAAAAAGAGAAAGGGCAGCCTGCTTTCGATAGTCATCTCTCTTTTTTGTGCGACATGCTGCACTGTTGTGACCTTGCTTAAAGCAATATTCATATATTGTGAACAGAGAGAGTGTGCATCCATCTGCTGTGTGTGAAGCTTGTCCTCCACACTTGTCACAGTTCATTCTCTGCTCTTGCACTGCAGTAGTACTATTAACGATCGCATTCACCAGGGCTGCCATATCCATTCGCACTGCGTCTTCTTCTCTTGGCAGCAGGTCTTGTTTTTGTGTCGATTGTGTGGCTGCCTGACCCTCATCTCCCCCCGTGACCATGGTATTAACTTTCAAACCTCCTTTTTTTTCACTATGACTACTGCAGGTGTTGCCGATAATTGCACTAAGTCTCCTGACTTCCTTCAATAGTGCTGAAAAGGTGGGATAGTTTTCTTATAAGTGCATTCTGATGGTGGATTCTCGGAGACCTCTGTTGAACGCAGTCATGGCTTCCTTAGAATTGATAGACAAATTTGCTCCCTCACAGAGGTATTGAAATCTTTCTGCATACTTATCTATGGACTCATGCTTGAGCTGCTTTATCTGATAGAGGGCGATCCGTATGTTTTCTGCTTCATTCTTGTCGATGGAATACATGTCCAAGAACAAGGTTTTGAGGTCAGACAGATTTTGGATAGCTATCCTGTCGGCAAAAGGGAGTCTGTTATACCATTGACGAGCAGATCTTTGTAGAGCAGAGGGAAAGTAAACATCTCTGACTGCCGTGAATGTCCATCTGCAGGACAAAGCAAGCATTTCGAACGAATTCCAGAAGGTGGGAGCGGTCACCCGATCCCCGTGGAAGTGAGGTAAGTCGATAGAGATTTTTGGGTTTACTGTCCCCGGGGAGGGAGCAGTTTGTTCGACTGCACTTACTGGGTTCACATGCCTTTCTTGATTAGAGAAAGCGTTGTGTGTCTCTCTGACTAGATTGATGGATGAAGGCACTGATGCTGCCACTGCTGTCTGTCTCTCTGTATCCCTGTTTGCCCCATCATTTCTCTTTTGTCTATCTATCATAAAGACGAGATCATACGTTCCATCTTGTTTGGGTTACAGAAGGACCCCCTGTCTTTCTAGTTCGTTCTTTACTTCCTGAGAGATGGCAGATTGCATTAAACCCTGTGCGTTGTGAACAGCGCCTGCGGCATTTATGCTCATTGAGTTGCCCCCTTGATTCTGTTCTTGCTGTTCATGTTGATTTATTTGCTGCAGGCCCAATGGCTGGGCTTGCTCCTCTACCTGTCCTTCGGGTACACCGGCTTCTTCTGATACTGCGTGGCTGGCTGGGAGAGGGGGATCATTCGCGGGTTCTGGCTGAGGGACCACGGGTGCTGCTGGTGGAGCAGCCTTGGCTTTTGGGTGAGCTTTTGTTTTTGCTTTTGCCTTTGCTTTTGCTTTTGGTTGTGCAAGGCCTTTAGCCTTAGGCTTGATTACCTTTTTGGCTTTTGGTGGCATTCTGTGAACGACACAAAGGGCAGTCTCTCATGGGGCAAATGTACTGTCCTGGAGGTTTGACGTACGGGGGAAGGTATTTGGAATAGATAGACACGAACCTCTCTTGACTGATGGTGTCTAGTGCAAGGGCTTGGTGTGTTCTTTCTGAGAGACGGTGGTGTGCTTTTAGGAAGGCGGTCTGTTAATCCAGAAGAAAAGTTCGGAAACCCTCTCTGCTATGAGTGAACTTATAGTTTTCTTCTATAGTCCGGTCTGCAATTACCTGGGCTTTCTCTATCGGGTCAATGAAGTCACGGTCAGCGGCACTACAATACAGTACAGAATCCGAGATCGGAGGCTTCTTGTCTGTGAAAGTTTTGGGCAGAGCTTCGCTGTCAGGTCAGGTTTTCCTGGAAGCGAGAGTTTTAACAAGAAAAGCAGGAAAGTTGCTTCTTGTCTATGGAAATTTTGGGTAGAGCTTCGCTGTAAGGCTTAGTTTCAGTCAGAACACAGAAGTTTGCACAAAGTAGCAGAAGGATCTTGATTTTTTTTTGTAGGTCTCTCCTTTTAGTCAGAATGGGCAGAAGACGTGCAGAGGAGTAGGGGTGAAGGAAAATCGGTGGGTCGGTAGCCTGTTCGGCAAGAGGGGGAGACCAGATAGCGCTGGGTCCAGAGGGGCTACTCTTTTCCACGTTTCGGCAGAGACCACCTGCGCTAACCTACTTCAGAGGGTAGCTTAGCTAAAGGTTATGGACACTTACTTTACCTAAAGGTACTCAGGTATTCAAGTCTTCAGTCAACAGTTCAGATCTCTCTGAAGGGTGGAGCTTTCACGTTGTGAGTCGATGAGAGACTTTTAGGGCCGACAGTTAGATTTATGAGACTGAGCCTGCATGCGCATGGATTTGCAGGAGACGGCTGTGACCCCGGAAAGATTTGGATGCACAGGGCCAGACTGAATCATTTCGCTTTCCCCAGGCCTTTCTTTCCGGGGCCAGCTCGGTCTGGCTCAACGTGAATAGCGTAGTCAAGCTCGTATGCAGAGTCCCTCAGCCCAGGGCGGCAAGTCCAGATCTCACCAACCACAGCGAGTCATGAAGTGAAACGAATACCAATCGATTCAGGCTGATCAAACTCGAGACTGTTGCAAAAGGACGTTGCGTGACGGATTGATCTGTATGAGTTATAAAGCATAAAAGAGTAGAGAAAGGGTTGAAGGGCCCAGGCATGCTACTTTACTTCTTTTCTATAGTAGGCCTTTGCCAGAGTCCTGGTCCTAGAACCCGGGAAGGACACTACATATCCCCCCCGCTCCCCCAAAGAGAAAATCGCGCCCCCGCGATAAGCAAAAGGGCCCCGGCATAGACTCGCACTGCTTTTTTTGCTTGTGGGGCACGCAACAGAAAAGCAAAGCTTCAGGGAAGACAATTTTCTCCGTCTCCTCTGTTTCTTTTCCTTCTCTCTACCTTTTCTCTCTAACTACACGATTTAAAATGAATAGCACGAAGGTGTATAGAAGCGGAGTAGTGCAAAAAGCTCCACTGACACGAGAAGAAAGCAAAATCGAGCTTGGAAAATTGTGGAGAAGCATTGGACATGAAACGTAGGTCAGACTCGCAAAGGCGTCTCTGTCCTTCTCAATCTACCTCCCCTCCAACTTTCTTTTTCTTCGGCCATAGTTGTCGCGGCCACTTTGTTCTTTCTTCTCAGAGTCATGCAAAAGTAAAACGGCGGCACTCCCTCGTTTTTGCGAGCAAAAAGGGCTGGAGACTGAGAAAGGATGAGTAGGAGACGGCTAGAGGAGACGGGAAGGAGCAGTCTGACGACAGGTGCTGAAGACGAAGGGTGGGAGAAGGTGAGGTGAAGAATACATGAGATAGTACAGCCAAATGAAGCAGTCACATACACAATTGAGAGGGTGTTTCAACATATGCATCAAGGTGCTGGAAGGTGGAAGTGGTGTTGAGTTGCTGAGAAAAGCGGGATCGACATCTGTAAGTAAGGCACTCACCTCATACCTGCACCCTCAGTCAGCCCCTCATTTTCCTTCTTTCCCTTTTTTTTTCTTCCCAACGCATTGTACAAAATTGGGATGATATGGGCCGTAACAGTTCATTCAATCAGCAGACAGCCTTGCAATCTATCTGATTCTGTCGTGTGAGGAATGGGGTACAGGAGGCAAAAAGACGGGGCAAAGGAGGGGAGACGGACAACTTGACCGAAGTGGTTCAGACACAGAGACGAAATAATGTACAGGTGGGTGGGTGAGGTTGAAGATGTGTTAAGGTAGCTCCTGCGCAATCATTCATTGATTCATTTCCTTCTTTCCCGCTGTTCGTTCCTGCGCCCATCCCTGCGCAATCGCCCCTTCTTCTTTTATGAAAATTCCTATCTGGCTGAGCATCCCCTTTCCGTCGTTCCTTCCCTTTCATCAGAGAAGTGTCGACAGTGGATAGAGACACTGAGTGGAAGCAAGTGAGAGGCAATAAGCAAGGAAAGACGGGTCAAAAGAAATTTAACACGAAAGCAGCGAAGAGCAATTAGGGGAACAGACCATTCGGATTGGCGGTGGGGGAAGTCAGGAATGCCAACCCACTGATAGAGAGGCACGGGACTTCATGAGCGTCTCGGAAGTCCGCCTCCAGCGGCAGCGTTAATATTCCACTCCACGTGCATGCAGTTGATCGTGCACTGCCAGGCGCTATGTGCATGTTCATGTACATGAATGGGTACGTCAATCCCTTTCTCTTCCCTTTCCCCTTCCCTTTCTCCTGTCTTCATGCAGGTTAACCCTAAGGCTCCTGCCCACGTGAGTATGTTCACGGTGCAAAGAGGCTCCTGCCCCCTCTCCCGTGAGCGGCGTCTCCCAGTTCGATGGTCCTTCAGGCCGTTGTTGTTGATCTCAATTCAGGACCCACTTGCACTTTCGGTTAGTCTATAGGGAATCAAGTTGGCCGTTCAGCAGGGAAGTGCGGCGTGAGAGAGTGTGTAAGCACTGAGGTACTTGCAGAGACAGTCAGAGCGAGACTGAGTCGAGAAACAAAAGAAACCGAACTACACCACTTGAGTCACTCGAAAAGTTTTCTTGTCTCCTTTCAACTTGTTGCTCAGAGGTTTGCTATGAGCTGATTCTTTCTCCTCCCTTTCATGCCTTCTTTTCTTAGCCGGGGTGGTAAAGACGGTTGGTCATTAACAGAGACTGTGAGCCATTTACGGAGGCTCCCGCCCTCCCACTGATCTTTGGTCATTAACGAAGACCCTCCCGCTACCATTTACGGAGGCGCGGGGTTAAATTTTATTATCTCTTTCATTCAACGTTCATCTTCCGTTTGTTCTTTTCTTTATTCATCCGGCTTTTCCCTGTGTGACTGCGCCCTTCCCTTGATCCCAATCTGCTTTGCNCCCCCCCTCCATACTTGCAGTTCCCTTTCCTTTTCTCCAATCTTGCCTCTCTCCCGAATGGACAACCCGCAGCTCTCTGAGACACACACTTCGATCGGGTCAGTCACTCGAAATCAGTCAATCGGTCGGCGTGTGCAGTGATGTTCAGCTTTCATTTCGAATGTTTTCTTTTCTTTTCTTTTCCTTTCTCTCTACTTTCTTGCAGCGATCGCGGTTTGCTGGTCGCGGGTGTGGCCAGCACCTGCAAGTCAACAAGCCAATCGATCATGTTTCTTTCCTTTTTCTCTTTTTTTGTCCTGCATCATGCTCGATTCGGGAAAAAGGGACTTCCTAATCACTCGGACAGCCAGTCAATGAAATAGTATGCGCATGTGAACAGACACTCAGCCTTTCAAAATTCTTCTTCTTCTCTGCAGTCGATCTCAGTCCGTCTTTCCCTCTCTCACTGTGGGCCCTGGGCGCTCTGGCCACGCCCTATTCGTGCTCGAAACTGCTCAACCAGGTCGGGGCAGTCCATCTCGGTCTCGGGGGTCCACTCCTTCTCCTCGTAGTTCTTGTACTTCAGAAGGAACTCTCGGCTCCTTCTTGTCTCCCTCTCGGCACACACCTCCTCAACCTCATACTCTTCCCAATCGTCCTCAATGGTCTCGGCATCCTTCCCCGTGAACTTGGTGAGGAGGCGGTTGTTCTCACCCAGGTTCCTGTGCACAAAGGGCTTGAGGCCATCGCGGTTGATCAACCTGCGGTTCTGTGCACCCGGCAACTTAATCAACACTGTCAACTATACGGAAGGGGCCTTCGTAGGCGGGGGTGAGCTTCCTGGCCTCGCCCTTCTTAACTCTTTTGAGCCTTGCCCACGCATAGTCACCCCGCTTGTACTGGAATGGGTTTTTGAAGGCCTTCTTCTGGGAGTCCTTCAGAATCCGTCGGCCCCTCTGCTCGGCTGCTTGGACGTAGATGTCCCTCGCAGTCTTCTTGTTCTCCTCCTTGATTTCAGTGAGCAGCTTGACATAGTCCTCAGGGATGATCTCTGTCCCTGCCTGCAGGTCGCTGTCGAGCTGCATAGGGTTCCTAGGTGGGAACCCGAAGGGGAACTTAAAAGAAGAGACACCTAGTGCAAGGTGTCGAGCGGCGTTGTGAAGGTAGGCGGTGATGGGGAGGTATCGAACCCAGGCATGCTGGTTCTTGTTAATGTAGGCGGCAAGGATCTGCTTCACCTCTTTATGCATGCGCTCGAGCTTGCCATTTGCCTTGGGGTTGTAGGTGGTGATGCAGGCCCTGTCTGTACCAACCAGGTCGGCAACAGCCTGAACGATCGGATCCAGGAAGTAGCTTCCCTGATCAGACAGGAGCGTTACAGGGGACCCGAAGACGAAGATGACATTCTCGACAAGGAGGCGGGCAATGGTAGTGGCCTTGAGGTTCGGGATGGCGAGTAGGATCACGTAACGGGAGGCAATGTCCATCACCGAGATGATGAACCTCTTCCCTTCTGACACAGGAAGTGGTCCCACGGCATCGATGGCAAAGGCGGTGAGGGGCTCAGTGGTGACGGGGATGACCATGGGGTGTTCTTTCTTGTACGTCAGCTTCCTCTTCTGACAGCCCTTATACAACTTCACGTAGTTCTCCACGTCCGCTGAGACAGAGGGCCAGAAGAACTTCGCAGTGACTTTCGAGAGCGTGTGTCTCACCCCCACGTGTCCGGCACAGAGATTCTCATGGTGGTCAGCGAGAATCTCTGCTCGGAGGGCCTTCGGCACGACCGTCAAGGCCCGAAAGCCTTTCGTGTGCCTGTTCAAAGGCGGGAGCAAACGGACGAGGAGGCCATCGTGGAGGACGTGAGTGGAGGCCATCGAGCAAACGGTGGAGAGCTTGTTCTAGTCAGTGGGGAGGGTGCCGTCAGTCAGGAACTTGATGGTGGGAGCGAGGGACGAATCTTCTCTCTGCTATTTCTGAAATTCCTCTCTGCTATACTTGCCTGTGCACAAAGGAACAGAGAGAGAAGGGAGGGAGACAGAGCTCTTCTGAGGCCCGGCGGCCGGACTTCCCTTGGTGGGGGAAGCTTTCGATCCTCTGATGCCTTTCTTTGTTCCTGCAGGCTGCTTGACAACCTTCTTGTCGCCGTTCGCGTTGCCTGCTCTGGCTTTCTTCCCGACTGCCACCCTGAATGGAAGAGATGTGACTCTCTCCACGTCACTCTTCTTAATGGCAACGGTGACTGGCTTCGAGATGCCAAGGAGCACGATGCCCGAGGCAGGCTCCATGTCCTCGTCAGCAGGGATCTCTGCAGATTCGCAGGCGGCGACAACGATCTCATCCTCCTCCGAGTCCGACGACCCCTCGGGAGGTCGTTTCAGCTTGTCGGAGGCCCTTTCTCGGTCAGGCTTGGGGGCTTCGGAAAGCTGAGCAATCGGTGGTCGTGACATCGCATCGGCATTGAGGTGACTCGCTCCAGCCCGATGCTGAACCTCGAACTCGTAGATGGCCAACTTCAGAGACCACCGCATCACTCTCGGCTGACAGTCCTTTTGCGTGTGAATGTGTTGAAGGCTCCTGTGATCGGTGATGACCGTAAAGCGACGGCCATAGAGGTAGGCCTTGAACACGTCGACGGCGTAGACAAGGGCAAGGGCCTCCCTCTCCATGATACTCCACTTCTTCTCAAGATCTGTCATGGTTCTCGAGGCGAAGGCGATGGGGTGCTCATGGCCGCCTTCCTCATCCTTCTGAGCGAGCACGGCACCGATGGCATCGCTGCTGGCGTCAGGCTTGACAAGAAAGTCGCGATCGAAGTCAGGGTGACGGAGGACGGGCTCTGAGGTAAGGGCCTCCTTCAGCTTGGTAAAGGCCTGCTTCTAGGGTTCCTCCCAGACAAACGGTGTGTTCTTCCGGAGGAGTGAAGAGATGGGGTACGTAACCTGAGAGAAGGAGGGGATAAAACGGTGGTAGAAAGAGGCCAATCCGATCAGCCTCTTGACGTCCTTCTTGGACTTGGGGTCGGGTGCGGAGAGGATGGTCTCGATCTTTGTAGGGTTGGGGCGGAGGCCGTTGGTATCGATAATGTGACCGAGGTAGAGGAGAGACTCGGATACCCACGAGCACTTCACGAAACTGAGCCTCGCTCCAGAGTCTCGGAAGCGCTTGAGGGTTGCTCTCAAGTGCTACATGTGCTCGGGCCAGTTGATACTAGCCACGAGGACGTCATCGAGGTAGACGTTCACGAACGAGCCCATGCCTGCCAGCATGACGTCCATGCTCCTCTGAAAGATCGAGGGTGCCGTTGAAATCCCCATGGGCATCTTTAGGTACGTGTACTGCCCGTCAGCGGTGACAAAGACCAAGATGTTTCTGTCTGATGGCTGCACGGGGACCTGGTAGAAACCTTGGTAGAGGTCGAGAGAGGAGAACCAACGCTTCCCCTGAAGCTTGGCGAGTGTGTGATCGAGACGGGGAAGGGGGTGCCGGTCTTTCTTGAGGGCATTGTTCAGCCTGCGATAGTCGATGCAGATGTGCAGCTTGCCGTTCTTCTTCCTGACAAGAACGAGAGAGAAGCCCCACGGGGAGGAGGTCGGTGCAATGACGCCGGCATCCAGCAGCTTCTGGAGATTCTCACAAAGCTCAGCCCGCATTGCATGGGGGACCATGCGAGGCCTGCTGTACATGGGTATGGTGCCGGGTTCGACTTCCACTCTCGCTTCCACGCCTTTGAAGGTGCCGGGGTCCTGTGCAGTGGGAAAGAGGTCAGTATACTCCATAAAGAGTGCCCGTAGCTCTTTCCGCTGCTGCTCTAAAAGGTGTATACACCCTTCAACGGCCTTGTCGATCTCCTTCTCAGCCTCTTTCCTCTCCTCCTCTGTCATGTTGGTGTTCTTGTTGGGGACAAACCCTTCTGTCCCCTGTGTCCCTCCGGTTGCGGCTGCAGATACTCGACACCCTGTCGTTTTTGCCCGATCCTCGTTTCTCTCGGCTTCCTCCTGCTCGGCCAAAATATTCTTGTAGAGGGTAGCGAGGGCGAGAGGGCGTCCCTTAAGGATCGCAGCGTGCTTTTTGCTGACGTTGATCACGTTCAAGGTCAGCTCTCTGTCCTCAACGATAGACACTGAGTTGCCGATGGCGAGGTGGGCAGGTAGGGCTCCTGCAATGCGCTCTAACAGGACAAGCGCACCGTTTGGAATCCCTGAGGACTCGGGAAGCTTCACCTGCACGTGCACACCTGAACGGGGAGGGATAACGGTTCTGGCAGTCGACAGGGTAGGTATCTGGAAGCTCGCCTTTTCCCTCTGCAGCTCGGTAAGGGGGAAGAGTGTGATGACCTCCGTCTCCTCTTCCTTGTCGAATCGGCTCTGGAGGGTCAGCTTGGAGTCCTCGAAGGACTGGCTCTTGGCGTGACGTGTCAGCCAGTCCATCCCCAGAATCGTGTCGTGCATGAGGTTCGAGCAGATGTAAAAGGTGTGGCGGAGGGGTCATACAAACGAGGAGAGGGTAAGGTTGATGAATCCCGTGATCTGCAGAGGAGAATTCCCTTCTCCAACCACCCGAACGTCAGTCGCTTTGAAATGCCTGCGGAGGGAAGGTCGCAGAGCAAAAAGAGTAGACAAGACTTTGTCACTCATCAAACTGATATCCGCACCTCCGTCAACAAGAGCAATGCTGGACATACACTTCTCGATGAGAAGCGGGAACCCATGACGCTCAGGGACGGGTCGGAGGAAGACGTTGGCGACTCAAGGGGCCCCTAGAGGCCCTCTTCGTGCTGTAGGGTCTGGCGGTTGGGGACGGCGCTTCTGCTGCTGCTGTTTCAGTTTGCTAGTCGGGGGGTCTGGTCTTGGGGCATAAGGCAGGTGCGTAGTGGGGTCTGTGACAGGGCGGAGAGGAAGAGGCTTCTCACTCGTTAGGCACATCTGGAGCAGGGGGTGCCAGTTGTACTCCCATATTCCAGGAGCGAGCCCGCCGAGGAGATCGGGAATACTGATATCGTTCGGGACCAAATCGTTGCGGAAAGCATAGGCGTACTTGTGCGTCAAGGGGACTGGACTCGCCATCCCCCTGAAGAACTCTGTGTGGTCCTCTGTCGTGTTTGGCTGATTATCAGGGGGGTCAGGGGGCCTATTCTCTGCAGCTGCTGCAGAGACTTGTGCTGTCTGGGCGGTTTGGGTGGTCTGGAGTCGCCCTGGCTCCAGACCCTTCAGTTTGACGCCCTCCTATTGGCGGAGGCAGAGCAGCCTTGGAAGGGCGTTCTGTAGGGTCGGGGGGGAGGGATAGGGTAGACTTGGGGAGGACCCAGGGGCTCTTGCTTCGCGTCTGTGGCGAATAGGGGGGGACGAGGGACGCGCTGGTAACATTCGGTTCCTCCTGTACCTCCATCGCCCCATCCACGCTGTTGGCACTCAGCCTACTCGAGCAGGTTCATCTCCGTACCACCGGTGCCTGAGGGGTTGGTAGGTGGAGGATGGAAGCAGACGTGGCCATTGCGTCGAGCTGGGTTGAGAGTGACGCGGGGCCTAGCGCAGGGCTGCTCCTGCTGACCGCCGTTCATATTTGGAGTGACGGGGTTCTGGAAGGGGTTCCTCACACGCCGCATAGTGGGGGGCTCTTCGAGATCTCTGTAGTTCAGGGGGCGGGCTCTGTTCGAGAGCTACTGCTGCTCCGAAAGTTGCTGCTGCTGTTCCTCACGAATCCTTCTACGCTGTTGGACAAGAGCCCTCGCTGCGGGGTCAGAGGAGATATACAATCTGGGGTGGACGCAGGCAGGTGCTAGGTGTCCTCTTTCCCTGCACTTGAAGCAGCGGTCCTCGTCTCTGACGGTGCACGTATCCCCAAAGTGCGGTCGGGTCCCTGCACACTTACGGTAGAAAGAGGATTGAAGAGATCCCACTTTCATGAGGTTGTCGAGCGCATCCAAAAAATCTCCAGGCAGAGGCTGGCTAGAGTCTGGGATGGGGGCTGCGGGGTTGGAGTTGTAGGCGTGGTTGTAGTCGGGCTTTTACTCAGGGACGTGGGCAGTAGCTGAAGAGACGCGGTTAGTGGAGTTGCGGACACTGGTGGTGTTGGCCTGGGCAAGCTTCTCAGCGGAGGCAACGAGGAAATCGAATGTGGTGTGGGTCTCGGTGGCGAGGACGGTCCTGACAGTCTTATTGAAGATGCCCTTACGGAACCTCTTCATGACCTTCGGGTCGTCCTCGTCAATCTTTGCCTCCCTGCAGATGTTGCTCACCCGTTCCACATATGCGCGGATGTTTTCACCTACAGGGATGTCTTGTACGATGTGCTCGAGCTTTTCTTCGGCGGCGTCGCGCTGGGCCTCGGTAAGACCAAACTTAGTGAAGAAGTATTTCTCCAGGTCGGAGAGGGACTCGATTGGTTTGTTCTTCTCCTCGATGGAGGAGGAGAACCAGGTGGCTGCTACTCCCCGCAGTGCCTTACGGAAGTAGTATCGGGTCTCAATCATGTCCCACTTATGGACGTGGGCGTCTGCCTTGAAGGAGGCCCAGAACTCCTGCGCCTTCTGCCTCTCCCCGCTGAAGGTAAGCGTATCTGCCTTCACAGTGGGGTTGGGCAGGTGTCCAGCGCGTCTCCTCGAAGACTCAAAGAGGCCGGGGTTCATGGTCTCGCAAGTAGGAGCAGCGATCCTCTCGGCCTTGTTGTCGGTCTCCTTAGTGAAGGTGACCCTCCTGGGGCGGGGGCCGTTGCAGGTTCACCACCTGTCGTTGTCAGAGCCGAAAACTTCGGGAGGGTCTCCTTCATCATCGTTATCGGGCTCGCTGCCGTCAGGGTCGTTGCCTCCCGGTGCCACAGCAACTGAGGCTGAGGTGCCATCGGTCTTAGGCTTGTCCTTCTTTGCCTTCTTCACCGGCTCAAGGACAACAGCCTGTCCATCTCCGTCTAAGTGAACGAAGATGGTCCTCTTCCTGTCCGGGTGACGGAAGGCGTGAACGCCGAGGCCCGTATACACACCACTGCCTGCAGCCATGGGGAGAGGGACAGGGGAGACAGAAGAGACAGGGTTGACAGCTGTCGCAGGGGGACATGAGAGGTGAGTGCCACCCTGGAGAGCTGCGTAAGAGGACTGACCCTCCGGTTGGGCGGGCTGAGCAGCCGCTCCTCCCTGGAGGGCGGTGGTGTCCTGGTGTCCTGTCCCTTGGCCAGCATCTGCGGCAGCGTCCGCAGCCTGTGCCTCATCTTCTGCAAGCTTCTGTGCCATCTCGGCGTCTGCTTGTACTTGCTGATCTCTCTGCTCAGCCTCCTCTTCTTTCACTGCAGCTGCACAGGCTTTGCGTTTTGCTGTGGCCTTTGGCTTCTTGTTGACCTTCTTGACGGGGGCTTTGGGCTTGGCAGGTGGGTCACGCTTGGTGCTTCGGGTGTCAACCATACTGTCTTCAAATTGGTGAGACAGAGGGGGACACAGCAGATTTTGTTCGAAAGCATTCAAGCGAGAGAGTTTCAGTCCCTTGGGGCAGAGTGTGAACGAAGCAGAGCAAGCACTTGCGGAGTTGGAGTGATCATTGCAGACCGACGCAAACTGGAGACAGCTATGGCAGAAAGACTTTAAGTTGTAGTCGACTCTCGCTGAAAAGCGTCTCCACCTGCGCTAACCTACTTCGGAGGGTAGCTTAGCTAAAGGTTATGGATTCTTACTTTGCCTAAAGGTACTCAGGTATTCAAGTCTTCAGTTAACAGTTCAGATCTCTCTGAAGGGTGGAGCTTTCACGTTGTGAGTCGATGAGAGACTTTTAGGGCTGACAGTTAGATTTATGAGACTGAGCCTGCATGCGCATGGATTTGCAGGAGACGGCTGTGACCCCGAAAAGATTTGGATGCATGGGGCTAGACTGAATCATTTCGCTTTCCTCAGGCCTTTCTTTCCGGAGCCAGCTCGGTCTGGCTTAACGTGAATAGCGTGGTCAAGCTCGTATAGGCCTGTGCCCTCACAAACGGACTTTTGCCCTCAAGTCGGACTTTAACATTTACTACTAATTTATACACGTTATACTTAAATTAGAAATTCAATAAAACGCTATTAAAGAAATTATTTATAGTCTATAATATTCTATTAAT
>JAHBMJ010002405.1:0-14723 GCA_018398765.1 Chromera velia | reverse complement strand
CCCCCCCCCTCTCTCTCTCTCTCTCTCTCTGTGTGTGTGTGTGTATGTGCCTCTCCGTATGCCTACTGGCTGTGATTGATTTTTGGTCTGGTCTGACTGACAGACTTCGCGTCTCGTTTCCTCTTCTGCTGTCGGTGGACATTGGCAAAAGTCTCTAGAATACAAAAATGCTGATCTACCCCTTCTTTTTCGGAAAAAGATCCAGAAGAAGGAAGGATGATCCCCGCCCGACCATCGTTTCTCTTCACGGACATGCTGCTGTTGGTCCCGGGCTGTCCGCCCATCTGCTTACCTGCCCTACTGCGTGTCTTCCTTCATGTCTCTCTTCATCTTGCCTGTCTGTCTGTGTGAGTGCAAGCGTGCAGGCGAAGGTGCGCACTACCGACTCTGTATGGAGGGAAGTGCCTCTCAGGGCCTCTCATTTCGTCTGGAAGAGAGAAGGTGAGAAGGGAAGGGAGGCTCGTGGGAGGGTGGGCAGCTTCGTCGGTCCATGCGTCTGTCTGTCTCTCTCTCTCTCCCTTTCTCTCTCTCTCTCTCTCTCTCTCTCTCTCTTTTCACCCCACCTGAGGCTCTCTGTCTCTCTTTGAGTCAGTGAGTCAGCGATCATGTGAGTGTGTGTGTGTGTGTGTGTGTGTGTGTGTTATGTGGGATCGATCACGTACATGTGCAGATTGCGTCCGTCGGGCTCTGGCACCTTCTGAGGGCTTCTGGCGTCTGGGGCCTCCGATTGAGGCGACTCTCCCTCGGGTGGTGGACGTTGGTGAGTCGGGGTTTTGATCGGTCTGTTGCTTTCATTTGATTTTTCCTTTTTGCCTCTTGGCTTCTGTGCAGGTGTGCTGTCTCTTCATTCCTCCATTCATTCCTTTTTTCTGAGTTTCCTTCCAGACGTACGAGACAATGGAGTAGCTCAGTGCAGTCTCTCTCTCTTACACACAATCTTGCATTTACACTGTGTCCCCATACTCTGAGCGTTCGTTCCATGAGACTGATGGCAAGATCCGTTCCCTTGTTCCCTGCTGGAAATGAATGACTGACTGACCAATATGACTACTGTCCTCACTGCGTCCTCCTCCCAGGATCCGTCGTGAGTTTGCGAGACCCCGCTAACTCGTGCTTCTCCTACGATGCTGTGGTCTTGGGGTACTCTAGGATCTCTGTGCCGGCACCGACGGTTGGGGCGGGGGTGCCTCCTCAGACGTCTCCTGGGGGGGGGTCTGGACAGACAGGGCGGAGTCTGCAGCAGCAGGGGGGGGCAGGGATGGGGGGGATGGAGGGAAAGGAAGGATACGCACAGAAGGAGAGGATGACCGACAGACTGGTCAGTCAGAAGGAAATCTGTTCTGTCTCTTTTCTTTTTGTCGCTGCCAGGGTCTCCATCCCTCTTTCTGCGTGGTGTGGTGCACGTGTAAGTGTCCGTCTCTCTCTCTCTCTCTCTCTCTCTCTGTGTGTGTGTGTGTGTGTGTGTCTGTGTATGTGTGTGTGTCTGTGTATGTGTGTGTGTCTGTCTGTGTATGTGTGTGTGTGTGTGTGTGTGAGTGTGTGTGTGTTGCTTGCAGTTCAGGTCGTACATTTTCAAACATTTGTTGTGCGTTCATATCTTCTCATTTGATCTTTCTCTCGATCTCTTTCTCTTCTCTCTTTTTGAGTGTACGAGCAGCAAATGCTTCAGTGCGGGATGAAGGACGCAGGGGATAACTATTTCGACGCACACCTCCCTTTCTCGGTGAGTGCATGCATATGCAGATTTGGATATGCCTCTTTTTTTTTTAGTCTCTCTCGGTCGCTCCTCTGGCCTGGGTCTCTCTTTCTTTCACCTCTTTTGCCTCTCGTGCGGTCGCCTTCATGCCATGCACATGCTAGTTCAAAGAGAGCTCTTGTGAGCTTCAAGGTGTTCTTCTTCATTCTTTTCTATCAAAGGGAAAACGATTCTCTCTGAAATGATACACAGAGAGACAGACCCACACACACTTTTGCTTTTCACGATCCGACTGCACTGCCTTTTCTGGAGGGGAACGAACGAGGCTGTCCACGCCCTTTGCCTTTGCCTTCATTCCTTGATTGGTGCCTCGAGTGGATGCCTTGATGCTTGCCTGCAGGCTGTGGCCCAGATCCAACCCTTTTCGTTTGCGTGCGTTTATTTTCATACAAAATGTATGAAAGTAAATAAATGAGTGGATGCCTTGATGCTGCTTGCAGGCTGTGGCTCAGATCCAACCCTTTTCGTTTGCGAAGAGAACTGTCCAGGCAGTCAAGACCAAAGTCAGACAGTTCCGCTCCTCCACACAGCAGGCCCAAATGAGGCTGGCACACCCTCACCATCAGCACTTCATGCACGTGAGGGAAATGAACCCACAACAGACCAGCCCCCCAGCGTCGCAATCTGAGTCTCCCTCCAGGCCCGCGTGTGCGGCGCCACCGCCCCCCCCTCCCCCTCCTCCTTTGTCGGCGTCTCCTGTCTCCTCTTTGATCACACCTTCAGACGCAGGAGAACATCCACAGGGGGGGAGGGGCAGGAACAGCACTGACCCGCCTGTGAATTCTTCAACAGGAACAGGTGCACCACCGCCCTTCCCCTCGTTCCCTGCTGAAGGTGACGTGCGAATGCAGACGGCCTCTGGCGTCTTATCGGCTTCCGCTTCTGCTTCTGCAGGCGCTGCGGCTGACGCCCCCCCGTCGGTGGTGCTGCTTCGTCCCGGTGGGATGCCAGGTGGGGTGGGTGTTTCTCCGTCTCCGTTCCTCTCCTCTTCCCCTGTGCCTGAGGGAGCTGCCCGGTTGGGGGGGGCAGGGGGTGGAGGGGGGTTGGCCACTGGGACACAGAAGGAGACCACCACCCCAGGAGAAGACGTTGAGATGGGGGATGGGGGCTAGGATATGGTCGTTAACACTTTCGTTGTGGTAGCACGCATCGAAACGGCCTGTCTGACTGGCGGCCTCCACTGAATTCGGCCCGACGTGTGGTGAGTAATATCACAAATTAATTAATCCGGCTGGGAACTCTTGAACTGGAAGCGTTAATTGCCAATAGGCCATTCGACATGGAAATGCAGAAGCAACCACAGTAACTGAATTCTGAAATGCATATAAAAGTGTATCTGTGTAAAAAAAATGTATTTTTTTTTATGAATGAGTGTGAATGACTATATCGCTGCATAACTAGCTAGATGTAAGTACATGAATAATCAACTTTAAATGCATGGAGCTCTTAATCCAGCCCTTAGGGACTTAGACTGAGAATTCCAGACTTCTAGTCAATCTCTCTGTTGTAGTGGATCATTATATGTTTTATTATATATTTTATATGATATTGATTGCTAGATTGATTGATTGATAGGTTCTAGCTAGGTTGGGCGGCTTGGGTCTTCCCGTTATTTCCTGTATATAGAATGTACTGATTTAACATTTTTTGTAAAAAACAAATTACGGATTTATTCAAAGTATATTAACATTCAAGAATAGTTTAAAAAATTGAAATACACGCGCTAGTGCACGCCAATTAAAGTTTTAAACTTAGTTTTTATCAGAATCCAATAACAAAGACATGTGCAGAGCTAGGTGCAGAGGCAGTCACGGCAGGATAAGACTAGTATCAAACTTGTTTTTTACCAAGTCTGTGACCAAAATTCACTCAGGCTTACATGCAGACAGCGAACGCTAGACGCCTATTATAGGCCAATGGCGATGGCGTATGACTAGGCTTAGACCTATAGCTAGGCGTATGATGATAGGATTAGGATTCTTGTTCCGGGTTCCCCCGCAGTCCACTGCTAGGGATGATGATGATGACACCCTAGTGACACCGCACCAAAGGGTGAGGCACACTCCCCAGTACCCGGCCGACCCAAACGAGCTGACAGAGCTGTACTTGGCAGTGTACTAGCTGTAGGAGGCGCCCAGGCATGCCCTTGTACGCCGTAGCACTACTAAGCTTACAGTCTAGCTTACAGCCACATGCATGTGCCATGTGAGGAAGAGACATTGATTCGAACTTAGGGGGGAAAGCATGAAGGCAAGCAGAAAGCCTTCTTCTGTCTCTCTAATTCAGGGACCGGATGAAACGCACTTCAGACTTCTCCCCTCACACCCCAGCCAAGCCGGGATGCCCCTCGAAGCACCCTGACGGAATGTTCCTTTCAGTCCCCCCCCAATTTCCCCTAACCAGGCTAACCTCCACCTTCTCACGTGACCAAGTTCAACATGCAAAACACACACAATGATGGACACGCAGATCGACCGTCTGTCGAAACGCAAAGGCCTCGATGACAGGTGTAGCCTCATTGCTGTACCATCCTTCCAACCCCCGACAGAATGACGTACCGGGAGATTCACCTATCCTTTGTCACGTACTGTCTTAGCCGTGGACACAAAAATCAAAGGCGCACCGAAAGTCCCCATAAAACGCAAAAGCGAACTGAAATGTCCCGACAACACACCCCTCCCTCCTGTTCGCTCTCCGTTCCTTCCTTGCTTCCTGTCTGTATGCAGACCTGTCATGCACCTCCCTCCCTCCCGCAAATTTAAATTCCTTCAAGGCTGACTCTTGCCTTCCAGGCAGCCTCTCTACCCCCCGCTCATGACCTCCTTGCTTCCCCCCCTCTCCCCAAAGTCGCAACTGTCCTGCCTGAATCCCCCCCCCTTCCCACTCTACGACAGCGAGACAACAACGCAGGAAGCCAAAATCCCTTCAACGACAACGAGAAGGACAGAAAAGATAGTGACATGCTGAAGCCAACCTCGGAACCGGAGGAATCCTCAGGGGGTGTGGAGGCGACGACAGCTAGGCCAGCCAGCTCCATCACAAGGACAACGATTGCCAAAGAGAACCACACACGATGAGTTCCCAGAGTCTTCGGATTCTCCAGATACTCCTGAAAGAGCAGCGCAATACACACAAATGTAACTCTTGTATGCAATGCAGGGTAACGCGGAGCACACTCACTGCACGAGAATTTTCGGGCTGTATGTGCACACTCATTGCATGTCACGTAAGCCCATGCACGAAAATTGTCGGATGGTTGAGATGTCCAACCGCACGCATTCCGAATCGATGACAAGGAAACTTCTTCATCTAGAACAGAGATTGACTTCTTTTCACGAAAAATGCGCATTTTCGAAAGGCAACAAAACAACACTCGTTTGTTCAATCCAGCTGGTGAGAAGATTGCGAAGGAAAAAACAGTCCAGCATGCACAACCTTTGCGGAGGCCAGAAGAGAAAGGCGGCAGTCAGAAAACAATTTCTGACAGACAGAGTGACCTTCCAGACAAGAAGACTGACAGCACCAACAGGTCCTGGAAGAAGAATGAAGTACCAAAAAGGCCAGCATGTTGGCGCATTGGATGGGATAGAAGACCGATCCCGGTGCCAGTCAGGATTTCTCCGTAACCAGGAGGCAAAGGTCGGGCCGCACACCAAAGTCGGCCATGGCTCGGCGAGGCGAGGAATACGGACCAGACTTCTTAACTGGGCCCCACCAATTCCTAATTGGTAAAAACCCAAGAGAGCAAGGAAAAGCAGTGCCGCACGCTTCCACGCCAACTTTCTCGTGGTGCGGACAGGAAAACCGCAAAATGCCCATGACGAACAGCAGCACGCCACCAACCAGAACGGCCACGTGCACACTTTTCTACGGAAACATCCACAGACCCTCCCCACCCTCCCTTCTGAAACTCCACTTTCCTCCCCCCCTCTTCCCTCCACCCCCCAAGGGCGGAAAGGACGGAAGACAAAACGACAGCCTCCAAGACCGCTCCCACTAATCTCTTCTTCCTGTCCCTGCAGGGGGCGGCCCCCCTCATGTTCTTCTCCCCCCCTTTCCTTCTCTCCGGCCTCGACACCTTCAAGACGAAATTGCTCTTCTCCCCTTTCACACACCCTCACATTTGTCAACCCATTCAACAACAAGAAAGCCTCTGCCTCTTTTCGAGAGAATGTGCGTGGAATCAGACGGCGAACGAAAAGATAAAACAATCCAGGCAAAATGATTGATCCACCGGTCGTCCCTACCCCAGGCCAAGACATGGCCGTGCACAGAAGCAGGACGCATGATCGAGTCAACCAGGTATCTGCCCTGCTTTGCAAGGGAAAGAAAAGCGACACACAATAACCAGAGAAAGCCAACCAGCTGAACACGTCATACGTGACAGTATTGACATATCTCTGGTGAGAATAATACCCGCTCATGTATTGATATGCTGAGACAAGAGAGAAATACGTGGCCGTGCCTCCGACCACAAGGCAGGTCGACAGAAGGAAGGCAAAGGGAGGATCATCAAGGTGGAAGGTCAGCCGTCTCCCTCGGCAGAGAGGAATCTCGAGTTGCAGACTGAACTGTGGGGGTGGCACTCCTTTCGGAGTGTCCGGGGACTTCTCACATGCTCTTGTGTCGTCGGCCTTTTCTGCCTCCAGCAAACACTGCGTCCCCCCCGAAGCTCCCATTTCAGGATCGACCTCCCCTCTTCGTGCCATCTCCCCGTCTCCTTCGTCTCCCTTCTTGCTGAGGATGTTCGAGGGCCTCTCAAACGACTCACACAGACGGGGCTCCTCACAACCATCCTGAAATCCTCCCCCCCCCCTTTCAACTTCTCCGCTCGGAAGGCAACTAAAGATATTTTGTTCCTCACAGCTAGCGGGGATTTCTTCACACCGACTTCGGACCTCGAACGGAAGGTCTGAAGAGTGGACGGAAAACTCCACCTCTGTCACTGTCGTCTGCATGGCAACGAAAAAACGACCATCAAAGCTTGTGACGATCCCTGCTGAAGATATGCTGACGATGGGCTGCCAGAATTTGCGGCCATGCAAGCTGACACGCAGACATTTCTTTACTTGCACTATATGCCACCACAGCTGCAGCTAAGGCTGCGCAAATTTCGATCCGTTGGGGTCATGCGCGATGACATGTATTAATACGAAGCTGCACACCTCTACCAGAGCTAGGCTAATATGAAATCTCTCATGCAGAAACACTTGGTCGAAAGTGTATTAATATGGGCTCAGGCGAGCGGGGGTCGATTGTTTGGTAACAATGGTAAGTGCATGCCCCCCGCTTCGCTTTCCGCGCAAGGCCAAATGCTCCCAGGGAGCATTCTCGTGCATGCCGTGGCCCCCAAAAGTTCATGCATGAACTATGCATATTGAAAGCTGAATTTCGTTGGCCACGGTATCTGCATACACGAGAGTGGGCGCGCACTGCGCGCCGACGTATCGTGGTGAATGATATTGAGCGCACCGCCCGGTCCTAGGGGCGACGGCATAGGTTCAATCCCTAGAAGCGCGTAAACCTAAGGCAAGGCCAGCGTATTCTCCTGTCATTCAGTGAAACCAAAGGGCAACTCCGTGAGGCACGATCTATTTTTCCGAGGTAGTAAAATTATGAGTAAAAACAGGATAAGAAAAAGAAAGAGAAAGAAAAGAGAAAAGATAAAGAAAAGATGAAAGGAGAGAAAAACAGAAAGACCACCCAAAAAAGCCGTATCCATGCACGCCGTGCGAGTATAAGCACCCCGCCCCCCTGCAAGCTTGAGCAAGTCCTCCCCTGCGCCCACGCAAATGTGCCATCCATACTCTGACAGCCTGGGCTTTAGTTAGGATCATCTGTCTCACGTTTCTCTCCTGGTAACATCCCCTCAACCCACCCCATATACGCAAATAGAAAAAGCAGGAAACAAACCATCTAAAGGTAATCGGATCAAGACTTTACCATTTGCAGAGGTAATCTGAAATTGCCCGTGCGTCGGCAATAGGGTGTTTCTTGAGAAGAAGTGTGAAAACCTGAGACTCCCTCACTTTCTTTTTATTCTCGCTCACTGCCCATCCTAACTGTTGCTTCACCATCTGTTATGCCCATACGATTAAGTCCAACTTGGAGCATGCATCTCTTACTTCCTCCAAAAGTCTATTCATGTGTCCTCTTTCCATTTCTGTCTCCGCCTTTATATTCTGCTAGTTAGTGCTAGACATTATATCAACTTGTGAACAACGTCGTTCAATTTATGACATTAAAATGTTTGAAGGGTTTTCTGGTTCAGTTTCTGGTTATATACACTATAATATAGTAGTCTTTTAATTTTCAGTTTATACATTAATCCTATCCTATATATCCTTCTAGATATCCTTATTATTAGGACCTTATATATATATATATATATATATATATACATATGCACATACATATATACATAATTGAAGCAACAACTTATATAAAATTATGATCAAAGTCAGAAACTTGCGGGGTATAAAAAAGAAAGACTAGAAGAAGTACAGGCCATGCTGTTTGTTTCTTTACAATGTTTTCCTTTACGTTTCATCGTTTACCAGGCAGATTAGTCACCCATCCATTCATTCATTCATAATCACTTATTCATTTATTCATTCATTCATTCATTCATTCATTCATTTATTCATTCATTCATTCAGTCAGTCAGTCAGTTAGTCAGTCAAACAGTCAATCAGACATTAGTCAGTCAGTCAGTCAGTCAGTCAGTCAGTTAGTCACTCAGTCAGTCAGTCAGTCAGTCAGTCTGACTTAGTCAGTCAGTCAGTCAGTCAGTCAGTTAGTCAGTCACTGTCAGTCAGTCAGCCACATAAATTATATTTATGCTTCGGTCCGTCCGATCGTTGTAATCAAATCACTTAAAAACAAAGTGAAATCGTTCGTTCCAAAAGGCACAGCTTTCATCAATCTAAGAAAAAAGGTATGCATCTATACATTGGTAGACACATACAAACTGTCATGCACGCATACAAAGTGATACCTGCGGACACCAAGATAAACCAAACATCAGCAACGCATCAGGCAGCTCTTGGTAAAAAACAGAGATAGACAAGAACGTGAAATCTTTTGCCTGCAAGTATGACTAGACTGAGAGCAGACCGCATGCACATGAAGAACGAAGAGACAATCAAGCTAGCAATCAAGGAACATGGAAGAACGCCAGTCAGCTAAGCACAAAAAAAGAATCCTTCCATGAAAGTCAAGCATCTCTGTAAAGAGTGCACTTATGCACCACTGCCACATCTAACCGCGCAGAGTCTCATCTTAGCTATACATGAAGAGAAGAGACCTTCAAAAACAGTGTACTCTTCCTTTCTTCTCACCATCCCTCCCTCTTGATCATAATTAAAAAGAGAGACGGCAGCAACCGAAGACGGTAAAAGGTTTTTCTTGGCAAAATGAGACCATCCAATCCAATTCCGCTCTCCATCCCACTGTATCCTTCCCTCCCATCTCTCCAGACCTGCAGACCGGAAGGGGGCTTTCACACGCGCCCCCAGCCATGTATCCGTTCCTTCCCTTCCCTTCCCTTCCCAGCACTGATCGAACTTCATCAGATGGCATCATGCTCTCGTTTGGCTACCTCCGCAGAAAGACCAGAAACTTTTCCTCCTCCTTTCCCTTCTATCTCCCCCCCTCTCTTGTCTCTCTCTTTCCCCCTCTCCATTCCCACTCCCCGCTGATTCTCTGAAAGTGCCCTCCCCATTGGAGGAGCAATCGAAACAATGGATTCACGACCAAACGGACCACCCCCGCTTCCTTCCCTGGCTTTGCGCTGCCCGTCAGGGTCTATCTCAGTAGACGCTGTCAGGAACCTTATATTTTTTCGTTTGGCTTTGAACCCCTTTGCCAGCTTCTATCTCTCTGGAGGTTCCTTTTTGAGGAACTCATTGATCTTCCTGCACCATGCACATGCTTCTATTCTCATAATGAGCACGCGCAGAGCCTTCCATAGAACAACGATGCACGTCGAAGCGATGGAGAAAAAAAGGGCCCCAGACCCCATATCGTCCTCCCACCCGGCAAGTTGGAGAGCCAGGATGAAAACGTCCGTCAGAGAGAGGAAAAAGGCCAAAAGAAAACACCACCAGGAATGCTAAAAGGACTTTGCGTTCACAATCAAAACCTGGAAAAGGAAATAGGAGTGAATTGAAGGACAGAGGTCATGCAGGTATTCACACAGTTGTGTTTTTTAAAGAAGAGAACTGATGTTCTTCTGGACAATGTTTTTCTCATTCATAAACAAACCCTACAAAATATCCAGAGGATGAGAGTCGAGGCAGGAAAAATGGACTGTAAAACGAGTCAAGAAGCCGATAGAATAAGATAAATACTTTTTATGGGTTATTTCTAGCAGGGAATACTAGGCTATAATTCGAGTCAAGAAAAGGAGACAGCAAGAAATATACGATAGGGCCTGCTTACAGACCTTATTCTTCTTCTTCTTCTTCTTCTTCTTCTTTTTCTTCTTTTTCTTCTTCTTCTTCTTCTTCTTCTTCTTCTCTTTTGGTTGTGCTTTTCACAATATAGAGAGGTGAATGAAGAGGACTTTTGAAACGCTTTCTTGGAAAACAAACAAATTTAAACAAACGACCGATAAACCGGCCAGTCCTTCAATGAACTAACCATCTGAACCCCCCCACCCCCAACCCAAAATAGACTAACCTGCATGACCACGACGTTCGCTATGTCAAACAGCAAGAGAAACAGGACTGCAATACCGAACCAGAACGGCCGCTTCAGTTTTTGTATGTTCAAATTCTCCACAGGGCACATTAACCTCCCGACTTGCCACGTGTCTTTAACAAAGTCCGCATACTCCGCATCTTCTGCCTCCCACATCTCGTCCAACATCCGCGAGACCTCCCTCGACCTAGCCAAACACCAGAACTCCAAACTGTTTTCCTCCCAATATTTGCTCCTGTTGTAATACTCAATTTGAGAGGAGGACTGCCCGTCCCTGGAGCACTTCATCTTGGAAAAGACGGAGTTCACGTCTGTCTCCTTCTTTTTCACCATGAACGTCTGAGGCATGTTCATGTTGTGAAGTGAAAAAAAGGAGCCGATTGTTTGGGCATTCTCCTGTAGGTGGGAAAAGAGAACGAAGCGGCCAAAGTCTATCCGAAACCCGAGGTATCTTTTTTGGAGGTCCTTTGCAGCTTCCAATCCCTTGTTGTTGTTCTGATAATCGTACCAGTCACCAGTCAGAGCTCTCTTCATGTGTAGAATGCTACACTTTGTCATGCCAAGACTTAAAAGGAATGGTTGCATTAACCTCGTTATGTCGGAAGAGTGGCTCTGGCTTAGGGAGCGGAAACCAGTAAATAGATCCCGCTCTCACATATGGGTTCACTACCCATCCCCTCCAAACATATTGATTTAAATCTTCTGGCACGACCCACCGAAAGAGGCCTTCTTCATTTGTTTGGGGAAGGGCCTCCACTGCCAGGTTAAGGTTTTGGAGAGCTTCGTAGATCCCTGCGACAGTCAGCTGTACCCCCACAGCGACGTCTGAGGTGAAATCAATAAAAACAATGAACATGAACATGGCAAGAACGATGCGCTTCACGTCCAGGTTCAAAGAGGATGTTAAGGGAATCCTGCAGCACCCCCCCATAGTCCACAACGAAACGCAAAAACACCCCAAAAAATCTCCCAACCACTTCCCAACAACCTTAAAGAACCTGCCCACCCCTCTAAAAAAACTAGACCGATCCTCTTGCCCTTCTGCCCCTTTTGATGCCTTTGTATCCCGATTCTTTTCCTCCTGATGGTGCCAGCACATAGTGTTCAACTCTAGCACTCGAGAGGAAACAAAAGCTCTGAGTCAACGAGAACTATAAGTGCCCCGCACATTCAGCCGCCTTTCCGACATCTCCCCTCCCCTTTACTTCTCTTCCACAATTTCCTCTCCCCCCTTACCCCCTTCTTTGTTGTTCATTCGAATGAGACTATCTTTTTCCCCATTCTCCTTCTCCTTCCCATGCTCTGCTTCCCAATCCTCCTCTTTGTCTGCCTAGAGAAAAAGAAAACTGAGTGCCTCCTCATGGGTGAACCCTCGGGGAAGGGAACGACGGACGAAGGCGGGAATACAGAAGAACGCGTTCAGACAGATAACCACCAGTTACTGAAAAATGTCTCCGAGGCTGCTTGAGGAGTCAAAGGACGCAAATTTCACCCAAATTCGCGCACTCGCACTTTAAGTTACAACAGCACTGAAAACACCCCCCAACGTAAGCACTTTATCTGTCCTGCTTTTCAGAGGAAAGAGAAGGCATAAAATTTGAAAGCAAAGGGAGACGGCCATCAAAAGCATTGTCACAAGAGACACGGTACCCACAAGGGTGGAACCGTATGTTTGTTGGCTTCCGCTTTGAATAGCTCCAAAGATGATCCCAATTCAATGCTGTCATACGTGATGTGTTTAGCTGGTTAGCTTTCTCGGGCTTTTATGCGGTGCTTTTCTTTCTTTCTTTCTTTCTTTCTTTCTTTCTTCCTTTCTTCCTTTCTTCTTTTCTTCCTTTCTTCTTTCTTTCCTTCCTTCCTTCCTTCCATCCCTTCTTCTTTTCTTTCTT
This sequence comes from Chromera velia, assembly GCA_018398765.1. NCBI lineage: Eukaryota > Chromeraceae > Chromera > Chromera velia. Next base: position 2,375 of record JAHBMJ010002405.1, on the reverse strand, counting down.
TCTTCCTTTCTTTTTTTCTTTCTTCCTTCCTTCCATCCTTCGCTTGATCCCTCCTTCCTCGCTTCAGAATCTTTTGTTCTTTCCTTCTTTTCAACCCTTTTTCTTTTCTTTCTTTCTTTTTTTCTTTCTTTCTTTCTTTATTCCTTTGTTTGATCCTTCCTTCCTCGCTTCTTTCGTTCCTTCCTTCCATCGGTCCCTTCTTCTTTTCTTTCTTTCTTTTTTTCATTCATTCATTTATTCATTCATTCTTTCTTTCATTCTTTCTGTCATGTCTTTCTTTCTTTCTTTCTTTCTTTCTTCGTTTGATCCTTCTTTCCTCGCCTCTTTTGTTCCTTCCTTCTGTCCCTTCTGTCTTTTCTTTCTTTCTTTCTTTCTTTTTTTCTTTCTTTCTTTCTTAGAGCCGCACTTCTTAGCATTTTGTATGATGTGTGTCGTCCGTGTCGTCTCCTACCATGCATATTTGTCTCCTGCATCTTTTTTTCTGTCAGCATGCATTTCAACGTCACACCCGAGAGGGGCAGTACAAGTGGGGTGCTAAAGGGCGCCGCCAAGGGAGTGCAGGAGCGTTACTCAGCACCGTTCCTGCCGTCATACAGTCCGGTGTGCAGGCCACTATGCGTATGTCATGGAGGAAGCCACAGATGATACAGCTTCTGAATCACCAGTATCGTACTTAGCATCGTATCTCATGATCAATCACAGTAGGTAGAAGGTTGCACCATCTCTTTACTGACCATGACAGACCTCTTAGTCACCTCTATGTATACGTATGTTGGAAGGACTGAAGAGATGTGAGAGCTACTGTGATGCCCTCACGGCTCTAGCTTTTACTACGCTAGGGTTAGGGGGCTCATACAAAACACCTTATGTAACGGCGTTGCATAAGAGGGCTGGAAGGGGGGGNNGGGGGGGGGGGGTCTTATATAGAGGTGGTCCCTCTGGGCGCCGCCGCATTCTAACATCTATTACATACACGCCGCCACCTTATACAACCAGTGAATTGATAACTTTGAGGGGGGGGGGGGTTATGTAACGCCATTGCATAAAGTATTTTCTATGAGTCCCCTTGTACGTACTTTGTTCAGGAGTTTGCAGTCGTTCTCTCTTTCAATCATTGAAAATTGAAAAGCTGTGAAGTCTGATTGATGCTATCCCGGCAAATGCGTCGACGACGGTCGAGTCTTTCCTCTTTGGTCTGCTTTTGGCTCCAATGGTTTGATCAATCCGGTTTTCCTCATTGGTTTTTCTCATTGGTTTAAAGAGAACGTCGGGAATGAAAGGACCTTAATCCTAGGCATGAGAGGTTAGCCTATAATACTCGATCTGCACACAGCAGCCTGCCGGTTTTGAGGTATCTACCTCTAGAGCGCCCTCTCAACGGTGTAAGTCGAGGCCCGGCAGTGGACCGCGAGGTTACCCGAAATATCATCAATGGGTTAACTCAAAGGGGTACTTTCATAATAATTATGAATTTTCATAGTGACTCTAAATTTCATAATGATTATGGGGAGTTACCTAACTTTGGAAGCCGATTTCTCAGCCAAAAAACACTTTCTCAAAAAACGGTTTAAACGAGTTGATTTGTCTTATAAAAAAAATTTTTTTAGCTGTAAAACTCCTTTAAATTCTTATTTTTTTTATAAGACCACCTATAATGATTATAAAGATTTTATAGTCACTATATGATGATGCCATAATGATTAACGAGTTAACCCTTTTTCCTATCCTATCCTTTTCTAAAAAAGAAAGACAGAAAGAAAGAAAGAAAGAAAAAAGATGATTTAAATTAAGATCTCCTCTGATTACCTCTGATCGCTTTAATATTTTTTTTTCTTTAGCTTAGTTTTTAGCTAACGCCTGTATATTATGCAGCTTAAAAAATGCTTCAAAAAAACCTTTATATCAGGAATTACAGATATAAATGCATTGAAAAAAAGATTTTAAAAAAGGATCATTAATTTAATAATATATATCAGTATTTAAAAAATCTTCGAACGTACGGATAAACGGCTAAATAAATGGATCAACGCTACTAGGATCAACGTAGACGGGCGGGCAACCAGGCGATGTGCAGAAGCTATCAATCAATCAATCAATCAATCAATCAATCAGATGATGTTGAGCTAGATGTTAGGAAATTAATAGGAATTATGCTATGGAACAGATTTAGGTATATGTCACGGTGTAGAATGGTGTACAATTGAATCAATGAACTTCTCGCAGGACAAGAAAACCATCGGTAAACGAAATCATACTCTGTCTGACTACTTTTCAGCACAGACACACACACACACATACACACACACATAAACACACACATACACACACACACACACACACACACACACACAAGCACACAAGCACACACAGAGAGG
>JAHBMJ010002404.1:0-19438 GCA_018398765.1 Chromera velia | reverse complement strand
GTGCTCTTCGGTAAGTTTATCAGGCTGAGCTTGTTTGTCTCACTGCTTGCAAGCCGTTCTATCAGGTCAGAGCATGATATACCTTAGACCCTCCCATGTAACTTCGTCCTTTTCTTGTTTGATAGTTGCACGCAGGATCTGGGACCACCTTTTGCCTTTGCTGAGGAGCTGGGGTTGCTTTCACCATTCTTCTGGTGAGTCTGCAGTTCCGTCTCTCTATGTGGGTCAGTGTATGATGCACTGTTGAGCAGATGTTTACCTTGAACCGTCGTTTTTGGCTTTGTTGCCTCTTGGGGATGTGATTGAATGCAGGTTTCGTTCCTTTGGTCGTGCTGAAGAGCAGCACTTGGGGCTCTGTCACGGTATGACGACCATCTCTCTGGGTCAGTGGTTTGTTTTCATTCGGTCCCTGTTAGTCGCATCGTTTTGCGTCCGTGCCTGTCAGTGAAAATTAGTTAAAGATAGTTAAAGACATCCAGTAGGTATAGTCCAGAAAGAAAGAAGAGAACTTATGGCAACCTGGGAAGAGGTAATGGGAGGAGGGGAAGGATGCTTGTCCTTACTTTCCGTTTGTCTCCCTTTGAATGTACTGCTTGTCTGCCTGTATTTAGGTCTGTTTTCTATCTTTGAGACTGCACACTGGCACCAGCCCCGGCCCCGATGTATGGATCCCGGCGGAGACAGAAGGTAGAAGAGGAGGCAAAGAAGTGAGAAGGAGAGCCTCAGGGCAGATCAAGAGAGTGAGCAGACCGGAGTGCTGGCGGGGCTGGGGACGGAGGTGGGGGCAAGGATGGGGACAAGGGCAGGGGCTGGGCCTGAGGCCGGGCCATGCCGTGGCTTAGGCCAGGGCCGGCGGCATCACAGGAAGAAATTAGAGGGAGCAGAGAGACGCCAGCTGGAGGGAGCGGTGAGACATTTGGGCCAAGTAAATGAACGTCCGCGACTGGCAAAGGAAGCCGGGGGCGATCAGGGCCTGGCCTGGCCCGGGCCGGCGGCGTCACAAGGGAGCAAGGCCAGGGCCGGCGGCGTCACAAGTGGCCGGGGTGGCCGGTGCCCGCCGGGAAGGACACAGACAATCTGGAGACTCGGAGAGGTCGGTGGGAGAAATTGGTGGGGAGTTAAGGTATAAAAAGTGGATTGCCTAGCTTTGCAAAGGGTGCCGGTGGAAGCTGCACTATTCTTTTAGGCCTATTTCACACTTTGTGTTCCGCTTCTCCCTCTCGGATTATGTGAAAAAAATATTTGACGAGGGAGAATTCAGGGCTGAATTCTCCCTCGATGAGTATCTGAAAAAAATTTTTTGGAGGGAGAATTTTTTTTAGTGTTTTTTCTGGCTTCTTTTACCGAAATAAGTCATCTTTTTTTTACTCCCTCGACAAAGATTTTTTTTTATTGTCACCGAGGGAGAATTCAGGGCTGAATTCTCCCTCTCCGGGTATGTCAAGGAAATATCGTCCAAGGGAGAATTTAGCTCTGAATTCTCCCTCGGTCAAAATGCGAAGGATTCTTTTTTCCTTTGTACCATTGAAAAGAGATGTACTTTGGATGAAAGGTGTTTGGGACAGCATTCATCTTGATTGAAATCGTGTTAACTGCTCTCTTTCTCTCCTGGCAGCTCTCAATGTGCAGCACTTTGAGCCGTTTCACCCGAGGGAGAATTTAGGCCTGAATTCTCCCTCGGTGAAAATACGAAGGATTTTTTTTTCTTTCGCATCACAGAAAAGACACATTTTTTGGATAAAAGGTATTCGGGACAGCATTCATCTTGTATGGATTCATGCTACATATTCTTTTTCTGTTCTTAATCTGCATTATTGTGGGCCGTTTTGGGTTAGGCATCAGGGTTGCGCCTTGCGCGCCTCGTGTTCTCTGCTTGTGCACATTCAGAAAAAAGCAGCTATATTATTGTAAAACCTTTTGAATTCGTTTTCTAAGGCTTTAATTTTTCTTCCATCTGCCTGTTTCTGTGCTTGATACATCTATGGACTCTTCTTCATATGTGTGTCTTCTGAATATGAATGCAGTTAAGTCCACTTCGAGGTGTGTGGAGGGACCACCCCTGACAGCCCCTCTAGAAGGTGGGTTCAGAGCTCGTCCTTTATATCAGTGGGTTGTACTTAGTCTGCCAGGCTCTGGAGCTCTAGGCTGCCTTTTTGCTGACCATTTTGATTTCTTTTTTGAGTCTTTCTCCGTCTCTGCACGTATGTGTATCTAGGTGTGTACAACGCTAGGTACAGTGTGTGTGAATGTGTGAATGTGTGTATGTGTGTGTGTGTGTGTGTGTATGTGTGTGTATGTGTGTGTGTGTGTGTGTGTGTGTGTGTGTATGTGTGTGTGTGTGTGTGTGTGTGTGTGTGTATGTGTGTGTGTGTGTGTGTGTGTGTGTGTGTCTGCGCGCACTGGCAGATCCACATGCACACAGATCTTTACTGACAGGTTACGTACACTGAAAGCCAATATAAAAATGTTGATCATTGTTTCGGCGGCATTAAAAAATTGTTATATGAGTCGAATAACTTCGTTGTCTGGTTGTTGCAGTGTTACACTGAAACAGTGCCTTCAGCTCACGGCCAATATTATGAGCGTTCTGCTCATGATTTGTATTCAGACAGTCTAGTACACAGTATATATATATATATATATATATATATATATCAACATATTAATAACATCAATTGTGATACTTGTAAAAGCTCTACACTATGTTTTATATGTTTTCAATCTTTCTGTTAAAACCTTAAGATTCATTGTAAAAAAAATATTTTAAAGAGTTAAAAACTTAAAATCATACATTCAAATTTAAATATATATATAGTTATCATAAATCAAATTTTTATATAATTCTCTTACTAACTAGGATTTAAAAAACACTTAATTGCACTCTCAAACCGTTTAAAACTCTTTGTTTTAAGTCTTTAATCATTGTTTAGTACCTAGAAATGTTTGATAGATCTAGTAATTTTGGAGACCGTTTTGATGTTGGAGACCGTTTGGGATAGATTTGTCTTGATCTACTGCACCGGCTGACTGAATGCACAGAAACAAGAGCAGATCGAGAGGCTCTGAATGCAATTATAGCCGAAATTGAAGCCAAATTAGATAGAGCCCAAGAAAGAGAGAGAAAGTGGTTGCTATCGATAGACTCCACCCCTCTAAAACACGCCACGCAAAGCGAATTGTTGGCACGAATGAAGGTCACCCTGGTACTCAGACACTCACCCATACCGGCCTTGCGACTCTTGCGAAACATCTGTCTGCGCCCTCCATCGTAAGGCCTGCGATTCGATATATGTGATGGTTACTTACCTCTCTTCCCGTCTCACCTTTGAATGTTCTTTTTCCATCTCCCACGTACATCTCCCGTCCCCCCTCTCCACCGGTCTTCCTGTCTGCCTCTACTGCCTGAGAGTCTCTGTTGCAGTTGTCGCACTCCTCCCACAGAAGGGAAACGGCATCAGCGATTTAGAAAGCATCTTCTAGATGCAGGGTGTTTAGAGTTGCGAGAGTGAAGCCCCTTCCCGTTGTATGATGCAGGTCAGACTCTGGCAAAGGGGCAATCAAGCATTGTCCTAGACTTATGTACTACATGATGGCCTATAGACCGATTAATAATAATAATAATGATGATGATGATGATGATGATGATATATATCCGATGGTGAGTCCCAACACTGATCGAGTCGTGTACAGCTTGCTCACTGCAAGCAATGATATGCACTGCATACAGTCACGGCTTGCTCACTGCTCACTGCTCACAGGCACTCCATACATATGTACTGAAGCAATGATGCTAACGAAATCATACCATTTCTACCTGATGCGTTTAAACTTAACTTTCCTCGGGGAGCAGCTTTGCTATGCGGGCTGCATGCTCTTCTACTGCCGCACTCATTCCAAAGGACTCGCAGAGCTTTTTTATTAGCTCGGGCTCTGACAGACCCTTCTGCACCAAAGCGTCGAAGTCCTTGCGTTCCAAAGCCACGCCGAGCCTGCCCTGGTTGTGCGTGACGCGGCGACCGCGCATGCGGTAGAACAGCGCGACACGGCCGTGGTACACACGGGTGTCCAGCTCCTCTGGCGGGTAGGCCTTCAGCAGCCCCTTGGAGGGGAAGCGGGGATAGGGTAGGGCATCACCACGAGGCATCAGCGGGATTCCCTTGACTGCTTCGCCGCCGTCCATCCCTGGCAGCAGCCGCGCCTGCGCACTCTGCTCGGCCTCCGCTCGTGCGTCGGAGAATTCCGTCGACTGCATGAGCTCGCTGATGAGCGCCGTCTCTGTAATGGGGGCCTCTTGCAGCCACAGCCAGTCTTCGTCAGTGATGCTGCTCACCTCGAGCAGCCCCTCCATAGCAACGTTTAGCCGACACCGGAGGCGACGTAGGTCGTCTGCCCCCATCGCCCGGATCCGAAGCGGTGGCTCTCCGACCAATGCCCCTCCCTCCGCCGGGAGGAGGCCCGCTTTTTTGGCCTGAGCCGCCTCCTTGCCCTGGTCCAAGTTGTTCTTCTCACAGATCATCTGAATGACCTTTCTCTCTGTGAGCCTCGGCATCGCAAACATGGCCTCGATTTCCCTCTTGGTCCTTCCCTCCTTCTCTGGGTTGCATGCTTGGCCACTCGCCTGGAGTGCGCAGCCAATTCGCTTGATGATGCGCTCCCTTTCTGACGGGCGCATGTCAGGAAGGGGCACTGAGTCACGCTCATCTCGAGACGCCTCAGAGAATGTGGATGGACCGACGCACGTGCCACCGGGTAAGAGGCCAGCGGCTTTTGCGATTTCAAGCTCTCCTTCTGTCGTCAAAGAGCCCCCAGTGTGACTCAGTAGCATCTGGATAACCTGTTCCTCGGTTGATTCGGCCATTGACTTGAAGAGTTCGTTTCGCATCTGGCGGTACAGGCCCAGCGTGTCCTTGGGCAGCCGACGTTTCGCATGAGTGAGAATTTGCCTCAGTCGTTCACATAGTCGGACCTTTTCCCTGAAGGGAAGCGCCGCAATCGAGCTGGCCATTTCGACTGCGGCCGTGTCCTTACCGTTGATCCGATGAACTTCAAGCTGTCCGACGACTTATCTGTTCCATGGACACTCGATTCAGGATAGGCAGGCACTTTTCGGGCTGCTGCAAGGCGTATGCAGGTGGCCCCGGTATGCTATGGTATGCTTCACATGCATCGTCGCCCCGGAAAGCCCGTTGCACATCAATTATGGTCCGGAAAAGCGAAATCCCTCGCATGGCCTGCATGGCTCTGCACCAAAAATTCCAAACCAAACAATCTCATGCTGCATTGAATTGAGTGACTGACAAACGTGTCGAAAAGCAGGGCACAAGATCGCTTGTGTACCAGTAGCTTCATGTAGCTTCGTCTACTGAACTGTGCATCGGCAGTCGCTGTGGGTTTTTCTTGTCCAAGAGTTCTTTAGCTAGCCCAACCAGCTAGTTGCATGTTGTTGCCGTCTCCCGATCGAGGCCGTCTCCATCACGATGGCGCTTGCTACAATGCTTCGCGTGTTTATCGTGCCATTGGATTCCTTCACTTTGTGTGTCTCGTTGTGAAAAGCTTTCTTTGAGTCAACAACAAGATGTGGAGGCTCGTGTGGAGGTACGTGAAGTGTGTGCATGTCTGTGCCGGAATTTACGTGTCTGTCTCTGCGTCTCTTCGCGCCTCTGTGTCTTTTCACGCCGTGACACTGTGCGTCTGCACTTTGCTGTGTTTGTGCATTCATTGCCTTTGCAGTCTCTCTTCCCTCTGCATCGTTTCTGCGGGTCCATGCATTTATTCTGTTCGCGTCAGGTCGTCTTTTGTCGTTCCTTGTCTTTGCCTTGTCTCTCCTCTTTGTACCAATGCGTACCAATGCACATTCCCTCCGCACTTCTTCTTTCATCTTCGTTCAAACATTCTCTCTGTGTCTGCTTTGGCGTGCTTCTCCGATCATTGCTTGTCTCTGCATCTTTTCTCTCCTCTCGATGAATCCATTCCCTCTGAGAGTCGCCACTGCTGTCTCTACACATTGACTGCCTCTGCGTCACTTCTGCCGTCTCCGCATGTCTCCATGCGTTGACTCTCTTTGCGTCGCTTCTGCCGTCTCCATGCATTGCATGACTCTCTCTGCACCACTGTTGCCTTGTCCATCCATTGACTCTCTCCGCGTAACTGTTGTCTTCTCTATTGATTGACTGCCTCGCTTCATTACTGCCGTCTCCATGCGTTGGCACCGCTACGTCGTTGTTGCCTTCTTTGTCCTTCTCTATGCATTGCCTCTCTTAAAGTTTGCGTTGCTTCTGTCGCTTCCATGCGTCGATTCTCTCTTCGTCGCTTCTGCCGCGCTAGCTGCCGAGTCTCTTTGCATTCACTCTGTCTGTGTCACTTCTGCCGCCTCCGTGTGTTGACTCTCTCTGTGTCGCTTTAATAGCCATTTCCATGCATTCACTCTGTCTGCCTCACTTCTCAGACTGCAGCCTCCATGCGTTGACTCCCTCTGCATCGCTGTCGCCTTCTCTATATCCATTGCCTCTCTTTGCTTCACCTCTGCGTCGCTGTCGTCTTCTCTTAGACTATATCCATTGCCTCTCTTTGCTTCATTGCTGCCATCTCCATGCATCGACTTTCTTTCTCGTTTTCTTTGCGTCGCTTCTAGCGTCGCTTCTGCCGTCCTTAGCGGTCTGCGAGCATTCGCTGTCTGTGCGGCCGTCACCCGGCCGTGTCGGCATGCATAACAAAACCCTCAATTAATCATCACGTGTTTGTCCATTCATTGTGTCTGCGTCGCATCGCCGCCTAGCTGTCGACATGCACTCAGAGTTTGTCGATCTAGTTGCTTTCGCGGTCCCTTTTCATTGCGTCTCTTTCCTGTACGAGCGCAAAGTAAACAAAAGTCATTACACCTGTGTACACTTGCCAAGCGTGGTACGTTGTTCAATTTGCTGATCATTCAGAGCTAGTTGCTTTGACATGTTTACCTTCCTGATGAGCCAATCTTCAAGTGCTCGCGCAAGTGGTACACTGATAGCTAGACTGCTAGTATTGAGACTCCTTGCGACGTTAAGTTAAGTTAAGTATGAATTGAATTATCTTTTATCCCTTTTTCACTAACTTATACTAACTTTGACTAACTTTATTTCTTACAGTTAAGAAACAATTTCAAACAAAACTTCTAGCCTAGGCTGCCTAGCTTCTAGCTAGCATATAGTGATCATAATAGTGATGATTTAAACTTAGCACTATATGTAGTACTAAATTTTATGTGCTAATATGTGCTAATTAACAACTACTGCAATTAACAACTGAATTTTATTCCTTATTTTTTTTTTTTTTTTTTAAAAAGCAAAAATTAAAAATGAAGAGACGTATGTGTAGTTACAAGTTATTGGCCCTCGTGTGGGCTTCCCTCATGCAGACAGTCAGCCTTCAGATAATCAGCCTTCAGACGGTCTATGTTAATACATCTCACCTGGAGGAGTGATAGTCTCAGTTTGTTGCATCTGATAGTGACCATGTTTGATTTGATTATATTTAATTTGATTTGATTTGATTTGATTTGAGCTTCAACCTCAAATATTTGATATTTGAGGTAAGATTTGAGGTTAAGGAGCACGGCTCCACTCTAGCAAAGCCAACTTCATTCTTCTTCTTCATTCTTCTTCTAACCTCTTAGGGTTCCTCACTGAGTCACTAACTTACTGTCACTCTGATCATTTTTCTCATGACAATAGTTATCAAAATATTTCTGATGTGTGTTTCAAAAATTTAAAAAAATATATACAAAATTATAACTTATCAGTTCTATAAAAAAAATATGCCTCTGCACCTTCCCCACAGATGGGAGATCGTAGCGGGGGTCCAGTACCTTGACCAGCTTTCGCAATTAATGCCTCGTTTTCTGTCAGATGAGGCTAGCCAGCACTGGCCAGAAAGTCAGTGATCAGCATATCGCACTTGATTCTCTTCTCGTGCGTCTCTGCATATGGTGCGACCACGGCTTCTGCTTCATCTTTGGTGGGGAAAAACGTTTGCACGTCAGGCTGCTTCGTCCCCCCTGCCCCCTCCGACCGCTTCTCCTATCTTTCTTGGAGCAGCTGTACATGTTTGTCAGACGTGATCGTCAAGCCATGCTGATTGATGAGGTGGGTTTGAAAAGAACTGGTTGCCGCTGCTGCATATTCACAGCCACAAATAGTTTCTCCTTCCCCCTCGGCTCCTTGTATTTTCACCTGACACTGAATCACATTTGCCCCCTTTTGCACGGACCATATTTTTTTTGCGTACCCGGCTCTAAAACCAAATGCCTCCTTCTTCCCGTTCGACCCTGTCGGATTGTGTGGCATGTCTTTACGGGGTGTAAAATGTTTGCAGACGCTCAAAAAGGGGGCCGTAAAAGATGTTCCAGCACCAGAAAAGTCAACACAGCTGTTCGGGAAAACGTTCAGCTGATCGGTTTACCTCTGCATGAAGTAAAAGAGGGTGAAACATCAATTTCAGTGCAGCTCAAAACGTTTTTTTTTTGAGAGCAAACCATTAAAATTTAGGTTTTTTCATTTGAATCAGCATGCGTAATGGATTGGTACTTGCAAAAGTTTTTTCGGAACCTTCATATTTGAGGTTGAAAGTCATATTGATCAAATATTTGATTGTATTTGATAGGTCTTTAAACACTAGGTCCTCCCTGACTGGATATTTGATTTGAGCTTAAGCCCTACCTCAAATCAAATCAAATCAAATCAAATCAAACATGGTCACTAGCATCTGACTCCATATTCACCCATCGTTTTGTTCCTTTGTATGAAATTCTATATGCATCTGCACGCGACTGTATTCCATGCATATAATTAATTGCCTGCCTGATTAATTACTTCCAGAATAATTCGTACGCCACACCGCAAATGCGCTCTGCATGCGTGCGGCCATATACGGACTGTGATGGCCCATCCGCGTCTATCACCATCAAAGTCATAAGCTCATTTAGAATTTCACTTACCCCCTTCTTTCTAGAAGTGTCCTCATGCACTGGAAGAAAAGAACTCATTCTAAATGCCATTTCATCAAAGACTTCCACATGTACTTTCTCCCTCCTTCCCTTGGTGACTGCACGATCCTGCTGTGTACCCATTGGTGCATGACCCCCTGCCAGACGGAATTTGCAGGTGCGCTATCTTAACCGGAGCATCTTGTGTGACACTATTGTCACATTAGTTTGTTTGTTGGGTTAGTTCCATTGTCATGACACTTCTGGTGACTCCAACCCCACCGTGATGCATCCATCTGCATTGCTGTCCCTTGACATTCAGCTCCTGTGCTGCGTTTTGGGCTTTATGACTCTAGCGCCACGCAACCCAGGCTCTGTGACTCCCGCGCCACGAAACCCTTTTTCCAGTTTTGACAGCTCCAGCGCCGTCTGCATAACTCATGCTACTGCTGTTTGATGAATAAGTCATGCATTGATAAGTTTCTATCTAGCTTTACTTGTCATTCTCAGACGTGCTCTCAAGAACCTCGCCCACCCTGAAAGTTGGATTGTCGTCTCCTTCCAACTCCTTCATCCAGAAGTTTGGAGTGCCGCTCTCCTCCATCGCCTTCATTCAGGGGAATTCAGCATTCGAGTTATCATTGCTAGTCAGCATCATGGCTGATCCATGGAGTGTTGGCGGCCACTTTGACTATGGGATTCCTCCAAAGCTCAGAGGAGGGGGAGTGTGGGATTCAGACTCAATCTAGTAGGCATCTCGATGATTCCCATCCCCACGTCAAGGCTGAGCAGAAACACCCCCTTGCCCTCAAAGGGAGGCCTCCCTTTCTGCATGTCTCCTCATTCCCTCAGGGCAGCACTGTTCGAAATGGCTGGTCTGTATGTAGATTGGGCACCAGTACGTACCCGACCGCCTTGCACTCACTGCCATCCTTGTGCGCACTCCATCTACTGCAGTTGGTGCATTTGTTTGGATCAGTCCGCTGCTGTTGCTGTGATTGTGAGGGGCTGTTGAAAGTTCACGCTCTTCCAGAAGACTGTTGCCTCCCTGGGGCTGTTCCTGCTTGTCCTTTTCCATTTCCTCCTTTCCCCCTTTGCCCTTTTGCGGACGGAAACCCGGCACCACCAATGTCGTGCGTGGATTGGTGGATGTCCCGCACGTTGCTGCTGTTGCCGACTGCAGAGAATTTGTTTGTGGCCGGCTTGCACATCTTCTTTATGAGCTTGATTAGCTCATCAGGATCATTCAGCTTATCATCGGTCAATGCGGCCCCCCACTGTAGCTGGTAGAACTTGGGCATACACTGCAAGATTGCTTTAGCCTTCTGCCTGTCTCCTATATCTCCATCTACACACGCTTCATTGGTTTGGATTTTGAGGTTTTCGATGTAATCGCACAGCAACTGGAAGGAGTCAATGTTGTCCGTATGTTTTTGGAGTCTATTGGCGCACAGGGATGACCACTCGGTGATCAGATTGTCACGCCGTTGGGAATCCATGTGTTTCAATCCATTTTTGATCACTGCAATGACTGCCTCGCAGTATTTCTTCCAAAAGAAGGTACCCGACGTCTTCAGCGACGTGTCCCCCAACTCTTTCTTCTTCTTGAGTGTTTCGAGGGCTCCGGCGAGTTTGGGGTACTTCTTGGCTGCAAGGTACAGCTGTGAAGCATGATACTGGGTGATCTCAGCTTCCGTTTTCCCGAAGAGTCTCGTGTTACTCTCCTTGAGTCCATCGCACTCCCCAATCCATACATCGAACGACTGCCCCTCGCTGATCAAGGGATAGTCTCCCATATGTTGTTTGTCTGCCATGCCTCCCTTGCTTAGCAGAGAAAGGGTGAGTCGAAGTCCTCTCGCTAAGCGTCAGCAGCAAAAATTGAGAATAAAGAGACGTATGTGTAGTTACAAGTTATTGGCCCTTGTGTGGGCTTCCCTCATACAGACAGTCAGCCTTCAGACAGTCAGCCTTCAGATGGTCTATGTTGATACACCTCACCTGAAGGAGTGATTATAGTCTCAGTTCGTTGCATCTGACTCCATATTCACCCATCGCTTTGTTCCTTTGTATGAAATTCTATATGCATCTGCACGCGACTGTATTCTATGCATCTAATTAATTGCCTGCCTGATTAATTACTTCCACAATAATTCGTACACCATACCGCGAATGCGCTCTGTATGCGCGCGGCCACATACGGACTGTGATGGCCCATCCGCGTCCATCACCATCAAAGTCACAAGCTCATTTAGAATTTCACTTAAAAATACTTTTTAAAGTATATTAACTTTCCGTACAATGGGCCTATACATTATCCTACATTTATAGGATAGGATAGGATATTATATTCCGGGAATCCCTGCGGTCCACTGTCAGGTATCAGCTTGTACCGATTTATTTCAACTTCCTACTATAGTAACTTGTACTACTAACTTCTTATTTATCAGTTTGATTTTTGTTAATCTATGATCAGCCAGTGGTTTTCATTCAATTTTAATTCTGCTTTAGGCCACTTCTTAGTAAGTTAGTACCTATTTCAAGCCATCAAATTCGGAACTATTGCATGCAACCATTTAAGGTTAGTAGGTTACCATTGCGGCTTTCTGGGGCCGTTCGCACACTTGCATACGTCAGATTGAGCAACAATTAAGGATACACACATGCACACAAAATATAAATATCGATTAAATCCTTCAGCCAGTATTTTTTCATCATCAAGGTTATACGTGTCTAAATCTTTTAGTCACGGAAATGAAAAGAAAAATTCTTTTATAATATAGAAAAAAGACTTAAAAAATCCTAATATAAATGCAATATGAGCACTGCAGCAAGCTCCGTACTCAGTGGACCCGGTCGAAAAAAGTGGAAGCGGGGTGTATAGGGCAATGTTGTTGATTAAAAGTATACATAGACAGATGCATAGAGGTATATATAGTATACGGTGTAAAATAGTATACAATAAGGAGTACTCCTAATGCTAATCCTAATACTTACTAGAGGTGTTATTTTAGAGTAGCCGCGCCTCCATGAATGGTCATAAAATCATAAAGACTCCTTGTTAATAAATTGTTAAACACTATAACACCTGGTCCACTGTGCACCACTATTCATCAACTCGATCAGATAAATAATTACAGGTAACTGTTAACACTTTTGTACTCAGAAACGGATCAAACAGATTCAACAGATCTACAATACTCTATCATTAGAAAAGAATATTTTGCTCAATTCATATCTAACATTTTATCGGAGTCGCCGTCTAAGCTAGTCATTCTTTCTTGCTTGTTTCGGCATATTTCTCAATTCTATCTATTGTTATTTATAGCATGTTGAACTTCCTACTGCCGACTACCCGTTGTCATCTAAAATTCCCACAGTTAACACACGAACCCAAATCTTGCTATCGCTCTCGTTCTCTCATGTTTTGCTTTCTACACCGCCTCCAACTCCCTAACTCTATTTTACACTCGAATACCAGTTTATACTAGTCTAAGAGTCCATTCAACTGTAGTACGTGGTCTAGCACGTGGTTTAACCATTTCAATATACACTAGAATATATGATCGACGAGCCGGCCTTTCTCCATGCATCTCCATCCTCTCTGTGTAGCCCGTGAACTGCCCATGAAGCTTCTTTCTCCCGAGTTGTCACGAGTTGTATTCCCCTGAAGTGCAGTATAAATTTGCTTGACTCTGCCAAAAATCTTGAAAGATGTAGAAAAGCGTTTGTAGATTGTCAACATCTTGGTTGCTCTTCCAATTCCTATCAACTGTGACAGTGAACGACTCACAATTGTTCAATGACATCGGTTTGTTTCCTGACATTATGTCTCTTGTCCTCTCCTGTTTAGTATTAATTTATTTTTTCATCTTTGATTCCTTTCCGTCATCTTCGAGTCTATTCTGAATCATAGTTTTTATTGTATGCATGGTTCTAAAGACGGAACGCTTTTTTTCCTACTGTATGAGCAAATATGAGCAAAGTATATTAATTGTTATGTGAACATAATTAAACATAATCCACATCTCCCTATGCTGCTTCTTTTATGTGTGTCCAGTTTTTGATATTATGCTATTATATCGGATTCCGTTCTTTTCTGTCATATGCCCCCATTTAATAAGGCTTAGCCCATTTAACAAGCGTGTCTCTCCTATCAACCAGCCATAACTAGCTTGTACGGAAACATATGGAAACATATGGAAAATTAACGAAAATGTTCTGCGAGATTATCCCAAATTTAAACCTGTATTTGGTGTGAATTCCCGTGTGGACATCCTTGCAGCTACGATAAAAACTTGGAAACATAGGGGGGTGAAATGCCTTTAGCATGGGGGCGGGGGGGGGCATAACGCATGGCTTTGCCACACGGCAGCACGGCCCCCCCCCGTGCCGTGAAAAAAGGCTGCCATGCGGTATGGTCTTAGTACCGGGCCGTGCAGCGCAGCAGCAAGATTTTCTCTAGTATACATTAGGCTTTCAACTCCTGGCTGGTGGAAGAAGCACTCAATGATACTCAACTGCCCTGCTCTCCTCTCTATTCCTTTCTCAGTATCTTTTTCAGTATCCATATATTGATGTTAACCTAGATGTTGACCTGACGTTGGCAAGAAGAAAAGGGGGGAGCAACGCAAGGAGATAACGTTGAGACCGAGTTATGTTATCTAGTATGTTATTTAATGGTCTACCGCGCAGTATGGCCCCCCCCCCGTACTACGAGCCCGGACCGCGCTCCAATGCGTCTGGTAAGCCAGCCGCATGGACCGGGACCCCCCCCGGTATCACCCCCCTATTTGGAAATACAAGTCACTCAGGGAGTTGGGGCCATCAACAATACTAAGATCTTACTTTGTTAGTATCTACTAACTGTGGGCAACTTTGCTGGTATTAACCACGTCTCTTCTACCCGAATCGGATGACCAAAACAAAAAGAAACGCGTATTCCACGATGGAAGAAGATTCTGTTTGTAAGTCGTTTTTTAACAAATATACGCTCCCTTCTGCTGTTCTACCCCTCAGTTTTCTTGCAGAGCTGCCATTTCATACTTTGCCGGTATCATCTATGGATACTGCCATACCAGACAAGAGGTTGCCATCAAAACAGAGAAAAAGAAAATGTCCGTACGATTCCGTACGGTCAAAATCCCTACTATATTCTATGTAATGCGGTGGAAAGGGTACGTATGCACACAAGCACCGTAAATTGGACTGCAAAGAATATGCAGAAAGCAGTATTTACATGCACGGTCGGCAGAAGTATTTATATAAGAATGTGCATGCAATGCAAAGGTAGTCACGTATATGTATATGGTCGCCAAAGATATAAATATAAGGATTATGGAGGGAACGGAATATTTGTGAACACCATCAATTGCAACGTTACTGTAAAAAGTGCGAGGGTAAAGGTCTTTAATTGCATATACGGCAGACACCGAAATTTTTGCAGAGACTGCATGTTCCAAGAATGATGTTTAAAATACTTTTCCAAAGATTTGAAACTGTCGCAGCAAAACAACTGACTCTCCACCGACTATTCAATGTATAGTATTCATTGCCTGCAGCATTTTAATTAAACTGTTATACATTATCATTGGGGTCCACCTGGATATCCAGTTTCCTTTTATATTTTTTGATGAGGCAAAGATAATACAGGTATACGCTGCCAAGGTTTAATGCTCTAACTAAAGCTACTAGCCTTAGCTAGGGCCACTGCGGGCCGCTGCTAGGCAGCCTAGCGATCTTCTATAACATTTCACAAACTTGCTAGCATTAAATCCTAACACCAGATATTACTTTTGCTTTTAATAGTTACATTTCACTCCCACTTTGCATGCCCGACCGGGTCCATTGAGCACAGAGCTTGTTGCAGTGTTCATATTGCATATATATATATATATATATATATACATACATATATATATATATATATATATACTCCTTCCTATATATGTAAAAACTTGGTTACATATGAAATCCGGCTAAAATCTTTAGTTACAGTGGCCGGGTTACCACAATTTTTGGTTACAATAGGTTTTTTACATGTTTTTTACATTGACTGCTACTACTAGTCTGCTAGTTTATGGTAATTAATTTTGTCCCCAACTGGTACGTTGTTCTGTAGAAGTTATAGGCAATAGAATGAAGTTAGGTTTTTTTTAGGTCAAAGGCTAGTAAAAACGACATAGACTAGTCTTATTTTGTTAGTAAATATTTAGTTATTAAATTAAGTAACAGGAATGATGAATTAAGAAGTCATGGAGAAGGATCAATTAGAATGTAAGAGTCAAGGTCTTATAGGGCTGATATACAGTAAAGGGTGTATACCTTGATGAAAGATTAGTAGAGAATGGATGGAAATGAATTAAACACTCGGTATAAAAGAAATAAAGTCAGATGATATCAGAAAGCTGATAAAAAAAATAAGGTTAAAAAGCTTCAGTAAAAAAAAAAAAAAAGCAATAGAGTTAATAAATAGGACGGAAAATAGATTGATAGAAGGTCAAGCAATGAGTTTGATGATACACCAATATAAAGCCGATTAATCGGTTCTATATTGGTTAAGGCAAAGTATGTCAAACTTGACACACTTTCAAAAATGAAAGTCTATCAAACATGATACACTTACACAATTGATACACTTTCACAATTGGCAACCTTTGCAGGGAATAAGCATAAAATACAACTTTAAAAAAAAAGAAAAGAAAGAATCGATTAAAAACTTGACCTCGGAGTAACGGAATTGAATCCCAAATCGAGTTGACTTACCTTCTGGAAGAATTGACTTAAAGCGATCTGAACCGACCTTCACTGACTTCAATAACACTGAGTGAATAATTAAAAGATATATTCAACTCCAATTCTAGTTTTATTCTTCCGTTTCGGCTTCATCTGGCCTACTGAGTCCGGAGGAGCACGGAACAACGTCCCCAACCGGCTCCATGTTGATACCTATAAATGCATGCATATATAGCATGCATGCATCTTTCATACATTAATGAACGCGTTTTTAATGTTTTAATGAAATAGTATAGGTTTAAAATAAGTCCAACCTAGAGTATAACTAAGTCTAACTATAGAATTAGTATTTATTACTATAGAATTGGTAACCAGTGGGCCTAAAAATTAATATAATATTAAGTCTTCTGGAATTGAAGAGGGGGTGACCGAGGAGGCTATAGCACAGCCTAGCAAAGCTTGCAAAGGAAAGAGTCTAAGAGAGGGTCATCTAGAGGAGTTTCGGAAGCATTTCGAAAGCAATGAGAGGAGAGAGCTCAGGTGAAAGATGGGTCAATAGGTTACAAATGTCACTGATTAATTTATGAATTAATGTGTATAGATTAAGACAAATGAGATATATTGACGATCTCTTGCATGAACATGGGCTGCTGGGAGCACGGCTCCACTCTAGCAAAGCCAACTTCATTCATTCATTCATTCATATTAATTGATGTGATGATTTTTAATTATGATAATATTTAACATTGTGTATGATTTGAAAGATGTTTCACAAGGTTTTGTGCAACTTTCAAGTTACACATGATTGCACATGATAAGCACCTGGAGTTTTTATTATTTTAAAATAGGTAATCAATGGACTTAAAAATTTAATGCTAGATTTAATGCCTAAAAATTTATTACTAAAGTTTTTTGGTTATCAAAAAACCTAATAATTGATTACATACCAGTTAGAATTGGTTACTAACTTAACAATGTTACATGTGTATTCCTTCCCTTTGTATTATGTTATCTCTGCCATCTCTATCTGTTTCTCTTCCAAGCATCACTCTGCTGGGCCGGTTCCTGTGTCCGCTTGCCACTCTCTTTGCTTCCGGAAGGAGCGCGGGGGCGCGGAAGTGTGGACACCGGTGGGGGGAGCGAAAAGACCCGCTGAACCCAGCGATGTGAGCAACTGATACGTGGCCACGCAGGTCCAAACATATACGCATCACTCAGATTGAGCATAGAATTCCTCGTTGCTACTTTTATCTCCATTGAACAAACCCATCGAGACTTGGCAAGGGAGCAGCATCCATGTCGCAGTCTCCTGAATACAAGCAATCTTCTCCTTCCCCGTCTCGACATGACCTCTCTGATAAGAGAGCTGGACCGTCTCCTCCTCCGTCTTCAACATCTCCTACTCTTTCGTCTTCAACCACTGACTGCCATCGCCCAGGACGTCGAAAAACATCAAAAGGCCAGTCAAAGAGTAAGGCAGATAGCGCCAGCGAAGTGGGCCTGTCCACAGCCAAGAGAGCCCCCCCGAGCGGGGCAGCTAACTCTCCACCACCATGTACATCCCTCTGCAGGTCCACCTCTCAGCCAGATAGGCCCCCCGACGAGACGGACGAAAACTACCCCGCCCTTCCCACAGCAGGGAGGGCATGGGAAGCGATAACAGCTGGGCTCTCTCCACCCAGCCAGCCAGCCACAGTGTATGCGTAGGGCCCGGTGGGGAGGGACAAAGAGAAGGAGAGGAGGTGGATAGATGCCGCAGCACTGGCCGCAAACGCATGCCAGACAGACCTACCTCGGGTGGAGCAGGGCCGAATCAAAAGGACGTAATGGTGGGAGGAGGAGAGGAAAGGACACGCCAAAGCGGTTGAAAGGGCGAGGAAGGAAACGAGGGAGTGGAGGGCGGAGCAACGAAGGCAGCCGCCACCCAGCTCTAGCTTCATTACGGCAGACGTCCGCACCCTTCCAACCCCCCCGCCCAAGACATCACCAATCCTCCCCCTTCTGATTCAAGGACCTTTTGGACCCTCTGGGCTGCGATGAAGGATGGCTGACACAATCAGACAGGCTAGGGAACGCCGAGCGCGAGTCAAGACAGCAACCCGCAGAGAATGGGAAGAGGAGGCAGAAAAGGAAATCCAAGAGAGGGAGGAGCGGAGAGCCAGATGGAGGAGGGGAGAGAACCCGCACCCGAGGCAGCCCGCACAGCCCCAGACGCCACAGATAGTCAAAAAGATGGTAGAGGCAGCCATCCGCACAACTCCCCCTGATGACCAGCGAGCAGACAGGCAGGCAAGGCCATCTATCACCCCAATAGTCTGCCGACTAAATGTCAGCCCAGCCAGAGCCGACCTCACACCCAATGCGGGGTTGACGGATGATGAGGCCCTCCAGAAAGGGATCGAGAACTCGCTGTCGGAGACGCCAGACCCTGCCCCTCCTGCTTATTCTGACTCACCTTCCTCTCCTTCCCCCGCTTCCTCTTCATCTTCCTCTTCCTCGTCCTCTTCTTCTTCCTCCTCCTCTTTCTCCTCCTATTCCTCTCCCTTCTCTTCTCAGGCACCCTTAGCTCAGATCCAAGAACAGACAGATACACAAGCAGGCACAGACAGACAGACAGAAAGCTAAACGTGGACAGTTGTCAAAGCAAAAAGGCAGACCAGAGCAGCCGCAGTACAGACGCAGACGGAGACAGGCAAAAGACGGCAGGACAAGACAGACGCAGACAGCCACAGACAGCGACAGAGAGATACAGAAAGCCGGAGGAGGATACAGACAGCTACAGGCAGACACAGACAGACGCAGGCACGCCAGCCATAGATAGACAAAGACAGACACAGACAGACACAGACAGACACAGAGGGACGCAGATTCAGACAGATGTAGACAGACATAGCCAGCGACAGCAAGATACAGAAAGAAACAGCCAGCAACAGGAAGACAGCAGGAGGGGAGTCTGACGGCCAAGCAAACAACTAAACGCTTGTAATACGGCTGAGGGGGGGGGGGGCCAAACGCCTGTGATACGGTGGCTGGCCCTTCCTCCTCCCGCAAGCAGGAGGGGGGGGTGCGTGTGCCTCTGAGGGATTGTTGTGCAGCGGGGGAGGGGGGCCAACCCAAGGCCGGACCCTCCTCCGGGCAGACGGGGGAAGGTCTCCTCACACCCATCTAAAGACACACCCACACCCAACCCCCACCGCGGCCCCCCGCATCCCCCAACCACACACCAGAACGTTTTCACATAGGCACCATCACGCCCTCCTCACAACTCACCAGGACTCCCCCAACCCCACCATCACCCAGGAGATGAAGATTTGACAAAGCGAGCGTCCCCAGACAAAACTCAGACCCTCTCCCCCTCCGACCCCCTTCCCCCCCCCCCGAAAAAAGAGACCTATGGGACGACAGAGACTTTGACGAACCAGAAGACCGCAGGACCACCAGATGCTGCCCCTTCGCCTTCCCTCCTCATACACACCCCCACCGCCGCCTCCCACTACCGAGCACCACCATCCACAATGCCCTCCCACTATAGCTGCCCGCCCTGCGAATACTCAGTCTGGACCCTGGACTCCTCCTTAACCCCACCCCTATGAGGACCTGGACCTCACCCCATCCCGCACTCGCACAGACAGCAAACCCCCCCCCCTCCCGCAACATATCCTCCACCCAGTCCCCGACGTGCTCCTCACTGAACCCTGATGCAGCCCCCTTCCAACCAGCCGCCGCACCCCCAAAGAAACCCATCCTACC
>JAHBMJ010002403.1:0-19291 GCA_018398765.1 Chromera velia | reverse complement strand
GGGGGCGGGGGCGGGGGCGGGGGCGGGGGCGGGGAGAGGGGGCTGATGAAGTACTGCTGCTGCTTGGATGTTCTCTTTGCACCTCTTCTTTCCGTTGGGGTGGGTTTGGTGGGACAGACAGACAGACAGACAGACAGACAGACAGACAGATGGACAGACAGACAGACAGACAGACAGACGGATGAACAAACGGACAGATAAACAGAAAGACAGACAGACAGAAAGACAGATAGACAGACAGACAGACAGACAGACAGACGGATGAACAAACGGACAGATAAACAGAAAGACAGACAGACAGAAAGACCCACCAGGCTCGCGAGGAGCGAAGTGCATCTGGAGTTCAAAGTTCAATTTCACGTGCGCAACAGTAGAAACATAGTCGAAGACAAGAAGACAAAACCAGATGGACAGACAGCCAGGCAACAGGCATGAAAAGAGGCTTCCTCACTGGGAGGCTGCTCGCGGCAAGTGCCTCGTGCATGCATGGGTCAGCCAATCAATATGAAAGCCAATCACTCATGCACACAGTCTTAAGACCTCTCCAAGAAAACTACTTCGGAGAGTTGGTCAAAGAACAAGGAACACCGACTCACCCCTGTACGTTGTACATGTTCATTCGCGGGTCCCTCTCGTCCTGGAACGTGACGAAAATCTGCCTGCCTGATCTGCAACCAAGGATCGAGTAACACAGAAGTACACCGGAGGACAGGGTTGTTTGCAAATGATAGCATGGTGCAAAAGGAAAGCCAGGTTCTAACTAGTGGTTTATTTCACCCGGCATGTGACATCATGTGGCACATGCACAACCCACCACACAAATGCGTCATAATGTGATGAAGATGTGATGAAAACACGTCCAGATACAGCACAGAACGAAAGTGACGCCAGCACGCGTCAAGGAAGAAAACAGACACGCAGTCACTCTGATCAAGCAGACTGGTCCGTCTTTACCTTTGTTTTTCTCACTTTACGAAGGAGTTGTCGGAGGATGAATCTTTCAGCTAGCTACAGGCATGCATACATCAGGCTTTTCGGTCAACCGCTTTCCTCACGAGGCAGGGCCCGTTCTATCAGATCTTTTGTTTTCGTGCCTAACCATCAAATACTCCCTCAACCCCACCCACCTTCTGTCGAGCAACCCGAAACCGATTAAGAGGTTGCCTCTCCTTTTTTGATCTTTTCATACCAAGCAAGCAAAACAGAAGTCTGTCAGGGCAACGAAGCACTGTGTCGAAGGTTGATATACAAACGGACTGAGCTTCTGAAAAGAGACAGACCTTTGCCACCGGGGTCTCGTCCTTGGTCGTTTTGTCCACAGGAGCACGCACAGGCTGCATGAATAAGATTAACATAGGATGAACGCATTGGTGAGGGAGCAAAAGCAAAGACAATTAATTCTCTTATGTCTCACTTCAATTGTCTGACGGCTCCCTTAGTACGGAACTGAGTACAGTTTTCTTCAAGTTTCAGATCGCTTCGTCTCTCTGCTGTGCGTCCTTTACAGTATCAGGGTTTCTGAAGCTTCTCACCCTTGAAAGTGCCCACACCAAACAATACAAGCAACGGAGCAAAAGAGCCAACAAACCCGGTGCTTGCTGCGCAGAGGCGTTGGACAGGTCTTCCCCTCAGTCGAAACGTCGGTCTCTGCTGTGGTCTCTGCAGAGTTGTCAAGAAGAAGAATAAGAAGCGGTCTCATTCACTCGTTATAGATCTAAGGTTGATCACTCGTCTCAGACAGAAAAGGCCACTGGCAGCCCGTTGGACAGACATTCAAGACACACGACGTACACACGCAAAACAAGGCGGACACATGAAACATTTGAAGGGATCGATGCTGTCACCTGTTTTTCTGGCGTTTCTTATGCGTTTCTTTCCCTCTAAGGAGCTGCAACCACAGGAATTACTCGATTTATCCATGGCTTCTTTCTCCTAATCGCCTGCACTTGTTGACAGAAAGAAAAACACGGAGGGGGAAATAGACAGATATTTAGAGAAGCTAGTAAGGAGGCAGCTGGGCCAGCAGGTCTGAGAGAAAGTTTCACAACCGATAAACGAATGAGCGGGAGACGAAAGAAAGAAAGGAGAAAATACTGCAACACCTCTGACTCTTCCCTCACGTACGTGGGTTCAGCTTCTCCTCCATTTCCTGCGGATGTGTCGTCGAGGAAGACAAAGAATGAGATCGAATCAATGAGAATTTCGACAAGTGGCCAGGCGCCACAAAAATTCGCGATGGCAAGGTCACACACACACGCACTCACAAAGCCTGGGGAACAAAGCAGTTTTGCGATAGCGTGAGCGAAAATCAAGTGTCAGTCTCAAAGAAGGACGCGACACTGTGCCGCAAAGACACGGACAGGGCATGAGGAATATGAGGGGCAAAGTGAGACGCAGTGAAAGCAGAAAGTCAAGTGAGAGGAACCGGACAGGCAGATCCGCACACTCACTAGTCGAAGGGATCGTATGTCATTGAGGGATTGGTCCCCAGGAGAGCGCAAGGAACCCGGACGGAAGGAGAGGAGACGGGAAAAGATAATCAGGCAAACAGGCAAAGAAATATGCGTTTATGCTTCAGAGGCGATCGACTCACCTCAGCCACATCTTCCTTCCTCATAAAGCCGTAACCGAACTGCAAACAGGCGAGGAGATGGAACGTGAAAAGAGAACACAACAGAAGCCTGTGCCAAAAGATGAGCGGCCTTCTCCTCAAAAGACCCCCAGGTAGACGGGAAAATGCGAAAATCAAACTGGGAAGGGATGGAGACGGCAACAAGCAGCGTGTTGCATGCTACAACTGTAGCCAGGTTACTCAGTCGGTCAGAGAGACCTTTACGCAGCCGAATCAGCCTGCAAAAGACCCTCCACTCTCAGGCAAAAAGGAAAGCTGGAGAGCAATTGGTCCGAAAGGAAACGACAATGGAAGCATGACTTTTTGACACTCGATACATCTGACTTACAGAAAATTGGACCTCTGTGATTCCATCCTCTCGCTCAAACGTCACAATCCCCTTTCCAAACCTGCACGCATGCAACCAGATGCGAAGATCGTCGGGTCATTGAGTCATAAAGACACACAGCAATGTCTAGTAATGGAAGGGGCATGGAGGGTTCTCAATTGGAATGCATGCATAAGCAAACCGACGTGATCCGCATGTATGAATGTTGCTTGAATATGTCCATCATACAGTTTCCGCGTCTTTACAGGTTTTCTTGGTGGGAACTTGCTGAACTCTAACAGATGTCAAACATACTTTGTTATACAACACCACGGCCTGCTCATTTTGGTCCCGGGGCGCTCTCCAGAATTGATGAGCGTCTCTCTGGTCCTGCTGTCTCACACTGCTGAGCTGAAACACGAAGTCTCTATATATCTCTGGACAAAAGCCAGCAATCACTGCTCTCAGGCAATCGTCTTCTTGCTTTTTCCTCAGATATCGAAAGAGTCTCGGCCGGTCTCTGCAAGCTGCGAGACGATCGAGGTTTATATATATAATTCACCGCTCTTATATAAGAATTTGCATGTGTGATCGTACGTATTAATCATAATCCTATATAGCTATAGCTTCTGAGAACCCACGCGGGCGGTGTGCGCGCACATGCACATGCACTTTCACGCGTGCAGACCCGCGGACCAGGCACAAAAACTATTTTTGGCATTCGATCGCGCGCGCTCGCGTGCAGCAGCGCTGCATGCATTCAGCTGCGAGAATTGTCTGACCTTTTCGGAGTAATTACGTTGAGTCACCCAATGAACCATATAAGGGCCAACTTGAGGGCTGCTGTTGTCTTCTTGTTTGAACCAATGCACTTCTGGAAGATATATAGAATTTGACATGTGACTGTCATTTCATCTGTCATACCAATTGGATATATATGTATATATACGCAGCGACCATTCCAAAGTCGGGACTTGCAATTATATATGTATAGATCGACTGCTTGCATACCTGCCTACTCGATCCGTGAACCCACATATATACTGACTGCAATCCTTGGAGGATGTCGAACTCTGCCCGCACAGACGTCGAGTTTCCCCTCGAACGTCTCGTGCAGCGTGCCATCTATGGGGCCCTTCTGCGTCACGGTGAGAGAATTGACCCCGACGCCCCAGATGCCCCCCTGTCTCCCGACCAGACCGCCCTGCTGAAAGATTTGCCCGCCTCCAGTCGAGAGTACATGCGTCTCTACCGGCTGTCTCTGCCCGAGCACCAACGCAAGCAGCTTCTAAGGGTAGCAGATCGAGAAAACTGGGTCCGTGTGCGGTATCAATTAGCTCTCCGAGTGAGCCGTCGAGACCAGCACGTCCACGTCAATCGTGTGCATCCCAAAGTGAGGTTCGGCCAAGAAGATACGGATATTCCCTTTGACCGCACAGACATTCACTCCCTCCTTGCAGAAGAGAAGAGAGGTGTTCCGTGTTACGCGCGCTTAGCAGAAGCACTGCACTCCGACGAGCTCCTCCCGTGGGTCTTTCCCAAAACTGCCAATGAGACCGAGCGTGCCGATCTCTTACGGCAATACGTAGAGGCCACCCCCGAGACGTGGCCACACCTGCCTTGGAAGAGCGACCCTGGTGCGTTTGGGCAGTTTGTCTATCGTGACTTCTCTCGTTACGAGATTGACAAAGACAAGAAATTCGGGGGGGTGCTCTGTGCAGGCAGTGCGCTCTATTCTGCCGACCTCGAAGCACTCAGATACAAGCACGGAACGATCATTGACGGAAGTGACGCCAGTGAAAAAAAACACCAATACAGAATATACGACAACATCCGTGCGGTCAGCCGTGACCCTGCGTTCTTCTCCAAGATGATGCAAGACCCAGATGTGTCTAAGGGAAGAGAACCGCTGCTTCCTGTCCTTGCTTATGTGCTGGACGGGCATCTGTGCTCACACGACCACAAACGCATCGTGGCGTCTCTCGCAGGAGGGCAGAGATACCTTCCCTGCGTGGTTTCACAGAAGCAGGACCTGATTTCGGTCCGCCTCTCAGCCCACCACTGGTTCAAGGCTCTGTTCTCTCGAGAGGAGAAGTCCATCATCATGTTTGTGCAGGGCACGCAGCTCTACTGGCTTGTGGGCCCGCAGAGCGATAGCACGACCCCCGAAGAAGCCCTTGCACGCCCGTTCGACCCAGCGAGTGAGAACAGGAAAGAGTTGGAGGTTGGTGTCTTCTATGACGTTCTTGAAAGCCGTGCACCTGACTCAGTCCTGCTGGATCATTTCAAGCATCTCTACCTAGACCGTCACATTCATCGTGAAAGGGAACGAAGAGCCACTCACATCAAAATGGAGGAAGCCAAATTCACAAAGACCCTCCAAAAACACCCAAACGCCCCAGTCCCACCTGACCTCTCCAGGGCTCGTCAGTCCATGGCTCATCTCGACACCCTGATCGCTCAGGTAGAAGGTCTCAAAACCCCCTCAGAGGCCCTGCTCTGGGAAGGACAAATTTTGGGCAACAGCCTGTGGTATTTGCGTGAGCTCCCTTTTCTACGCCCCACGCTTGAGGCCCTTCTCAATAGATACCCCGATCTGTCGGTTTGTGTAGACGAAGCCAACCCCCCCCACCTAGCCCCGACTAAACACATTCGGTATGGAAAGACCCCCTGGCCCTGGCTGGAACAGCTCGTTCTCTGTCTCCGCACCGCGCACCTCTGCGGCCTCTACAGCGGGGAAGAGGACACTGCTCCTCAGGCTTACACGCTCGAGCAGCTCCGTGCGTTTCAAAAGCGCATCAACGGCTCAGAAGGGTCCCTTCCGCTTCGGAACGGAAAGAAAGAACCCTACCATTATTTGGGGGAGTTGCTCTCCTTCTATTACGAGGGCACGGATGAGGATGGACTCCTGACCGAAGATGTGCTTTCCTCCATTTTGTCTTTGCAGAAAGACGACCATCGCAGAATCCTCACTCGTCAGATTGTCGGTGTTGTTCACTATGGTGCGATGCAGGGTTTGATTCAGACCACACGGTATGAACACCTTCTGACTCCACCCAGAGCCATGCGGTTTGTGATTCATCTGACAAAACCAGCAAGTCTGACGAGGCAAATTCTGAACAGGGAACCCACAGAACGGGCAAAGTCTGATGAGGAGGTCGGATGTCTGGTTCTTCTCGGGCGGTATCTCCACTCTTTGGGACATGCGAGCCTCGAAATTCCCCAGCGCATGAGTCTCGACAGAAACCGCTGGCCCGAGACGAGACGGCTTCGTAGACGGTTTGCTGATCGAGTTGCAATTGGGGTTGATCTAGAGGAGGTGCGAAAACACTACAATGTGGGGTGTGGGGAGGAGGAAAAGGCTTGCTTTGGCATCAATGAGGTTGGGACTGTTATTTTTCTTCGGCCTGTTCCAAACGCAGCTCTGATGGGGATTGATGAGGAGAGTGGGGAGATCAGACATGCTTCCGAGGGGGTGCGTTTGAGGGAGATTCCGATCAAAGAAGTCTTCTATGACCCGCAACTTGTGGGCCATGATGAATCAGCTGCAGATGGCGGCAGTGTGGCATCAGAATGAAGGCCAGCAACAAATTTTTGAATTTTAGGCCAATTTTTGGCTAGGATTTTTGCGAGTGCATACAGATGTTTAAAGCAGAACATGCATTAAGCCATTCAATAAAATATAACTAGCACTGTCAAGACGACAGTCAAGTGGTATGTCAGTTATACCAACTATAATAAGAAAGGTTTAGCCATAGGTAAAAAAAGTATTTTACATTATAAATTTTTTAAGGATCGAGGCTATGTAAAATCCTAGGTAAAATCTAGTTGACTGAAGTTCAAACTAGAGTTTAAAGTACGTTTTAAAGAAGATTTATAGGAACGTTATACAAAAATTTAAGTAGCTTCACTTTCCCTATTTTTATTATTATTATCATTATTATGACTATCATGATTGCATGTCGTCATTCTATTTTTATCACTATTTATAGATCTGCATGATACTAGGTATGACAGTGCATGTAGGCCTACCATTGGTACTAAGCTATCATCTACTTTCATATATAGGTTATAAAGGGTAGTTATCATACAGAAATTAAGAATTTAAGATTATCTTCCAAGGGGAAAAGATTCAATCCGAAATTCTTCCAGTTGTCCTCCCTCTCCCCGATGTGGACCACGGCGGTCTTCGACATAGACGCGGGCGCGTCGAACTGCTTCCATCTCCTGTTCACGTCGGGGTCGGTGGAGATGTCGGTGGGAGGGATGCAGAGCTTCTTCTGCAAAGAAAAAGGGCAAGGGAAGCAAAAAACTTACACCGTGGGAAAAACTACACTATGAGGAAAACTACGCTGTGAGAAAAACTGCTCTGTGAGAAGAACTACGCTGTGAGAAAAGCACGCATGAAAACGGCTCTGGACCTTGCCAAAGAAGAACAAAAATGGGAGAACAAGTGAACAAAGGGTGGCTGAGATGCTGGGAGGGAAGAAAAACACCCTCAGAGCAGTCAAATGAACGAAAGAGGCAGTCAGTCCGTCCGTCTCTGAGCGCATAAGAAGAACGGGAAGGGAAAGGGAGAGTGTCAACAGAGACAGAAGAGAGACAGAGAGAGAAACAGGGAAAAGGAAGCATGCGGACTTCCTCTTCTTCTTGCCGGTATGCATATGACTTTCTCTTTCCACGTCTTTCTGTTTCATGCTGACTCTTTCTGTCTGTGTCTGTGTCTCTGTCTCTTTCTCTGGATATCTGATTGTCTTGCACTCCGTGCGTCTCTTTCACTCTTTCGATGTCTGCCCATTCATCTGTGTTCCTGCATGACTGCCTGTGGATCCGCCTACCTTCTCAGCTTCCTCAGGTAGCCGGTCTACAGCAAGAGAGAGGGAGAAGGATGAGACAAGAAAGGGACGAAGTTGGGTCCTCAAGACGACTCTTACATTATGTGCAAGTCAGGCATGAAGAGCGCAAACAGAGAGAGCAGCGTAAGAGAAGGATGCAAACTTGCCGAAATGCCTCACTGCATTTCTATCCCCCCTTTGCTGTCACTCTTACAGTCTCTTTTTTATGTGTGTGAGTGTGTGTTTGTGATGGAGTGCGGTACATGCTATGAAAGATGCTCTTTGAAAATTCCCTCTCTTCTTCTTCGTGTTCTCTCTCTCTCTTTCTCTCTCTCTCTCTCTCTCTCTCTCTGTGTGTGTGTGTGTGTGTGTGTGTGTGTGCGTGTGTGTGCGTGTGTGTGTGTGTGTGTGCGTGTGTGCGTGTGTGTGTGTGTGTGTGTGTGTGTGTGTGTGTGTGTGTGTGTGTGTGTGTGTGTGTGTGTGTGTGTGTGTGTGTGTGTGCAGACATTGCTTTTTAATTGCCTCATATTGCGCCAATTTTCTGTTGGGACAAGATGCAGCTTTGCATGTCACTCTGCAGAGGCTTGTTCGAGTGGCCGGCCGGGATACAGAGATGCGCGAAAATCTTGATCGTTGCGTGGTTGTTGTTGCAAACAGACAGAGCGGGAGCCGGGGGACATATATAATTGGATTGGCTCACCCTTCTTTGTTTCCTGTTCCTCCTCTTGCTGGTCATAGTCCACCAGCGCGTATTCTGAATACACACATGGGGACGCAAAGAGACATACATAGACCGATACAAAATTAAATAGAGGCGAGAAACAAGTGGAGGGACATGTGGCTTCCATTCTCCGTCTGGTCATTCAGACTTTTTCTGCATGGGAATGAAGGGACCTATCGGTCTCTCTCTCCCCCTTTCTCTCTCGTGTGTGTACGTGTGTGTGTATATGTGTGTGTGCATGCATGTGGACATTCCCTTTCAATTGTCTCATCATAATACACCAATCCTGTATTGCGACGAGATCCAGGCGTGCATGCTACTGTGGAGATGCTCTCTTGAATCTCTGCTGATCGTTGCAAACAAACTGACGGGGAGCAGGGGGCCATGCATGCATCAACTCACCGTCGTCGGATTGGGACATATACAAGGGGGCGAAGCACGTGTAGGGGGGGGGGGGGGGGCGTGAGGGGGGTCGTGGAGGACTGTTGCAGGCTGTAATGCCCCGGTTGTTACCGCTGTTGTCACTCACACTCACCGAGCAGCTCCGGACCAAAAGATTTCCCTACAGTTCAGTCTATTTCCTATATATTGTCCTATCGGATTAGAAAAATTATCGAGTCAGGTTGAACCGTCTTGGAAAGAAAGTCTATTTCCTACTTCGTACCGGAGAAGTCTGTCACTCTAGTATCCGTCTTCTTCTCTCAGAGTCTCTTGTCGGTCTTATATTCCTTCTGTCAAGTCTCTGAATACTTCTTAATTCGTATTTTCTTTTTCTCTTAATTTTTATTTGCATTTACGCTCGATCGCTCTCGTGCATGCGCGCGTTTCCTTCGTGCCTGACATTGGTTCCTTATATTTTGCGAGGCGGGATTCTGGCCGCAAGGAGTGCAACACTTGGCACAGCTCTCTTTGTACTGTATATATATAGACCCGCTCGAGCGAGCTCCAGCAACTTGTCGCAACAATTCGGAGCTTTCTTTAGAGCACACACACGTGAAAGCTTTCTTGTGTCTTTCCCTTCAGTTTCCTCTGATGTATTCTTCTTGTCTTCCAGAGAATTCAGTCGAGAACGAGCGTTGCTTGTCTGCAACACCTGTTGTGTAGGTGGTTCTTGTGCCGGCTCTCTCTTTTCCACCCAGGGCCAATTTGACCTCTCTTAGCAGCGAACGGCATTCTATTTTCGTGTGCAGACACCGTAAATTGTCTGTTCTTGAGAAGCTGGACGGAGGGGAGTCGGAGTGGCTGCCTGATCATTTGCAGTGACTGTTCTGCAGTCATGCAGGCGAGGAAGGTGGACGGTTCCCTGGTTGGGCCCTTCCGTGCGGGGGGCGCCAGCGCACAGTTCTTCAGAGAGTTCGGCCCTCAACTCCTCTTACGGCTTACAGTTGTCATCTCGAATGTCCTGCTGTTTCTATCTCTTTGTTTGACACAGCCAGTTGTTGCGGCAACAGTGCTGGTGGGAAATTTTACAGTGGATCAGCTTGGGGCGTGTTCGCTGTTTGTGGTGCTCCTTTGCTCTGCCCTGTCTGTGAGACTCTACTTGAGAGAGCACATTCAACAGAGGGCAATCGACGAGACGTTTCCTGAAGAATCCAAACAACACATGAGAAGAAAGAAGAAGTCAACGCGGCAACACTCATCCAGACATATTTGCCTTCTTTTGATTCAAGACGGCTTCTCTCTGGTATTCTCTGGGATTCTAATCTATATCCAGAGGCAGGAGGTATCCAGCGTGATCGGGGTCAACTTTGCCCTCACGCTGCTGGGCTTCACCTACATGTTCGTCAAGCATCTGGCTGATCTAGTGATGAGCAACAAAATTGTGCAGGTGTGTCACAGACTCGCGCGGCCTGTCTCTGTCTTTGTCTCTTTCTGGCTGTCTGTCTGTCACCCTTCTGTGTTTTTGCGTGAATTTCGGCTGATTCGCTCACTCAATTGAAGTTGATTTTTTACTTGACATTGTATGGGCGCGTCTGTCTGTCTATCTTTGTGTCGGTCTGTCTGTCTGAAGAAAAGGAGGGAGAGGAAGAAACACTACAGTCTGCCGGCTTTTTTCGCTCCATTCCCTTCATGTGCTCCATACTCCTTTCGTTCTGTGCGTAATCCGAATACATACGTAAGTGCATGCGCACGTTCTTGGAAATACACCCTGTCTACCCTCTCCCCCCCCCCTTTTGCTGCAGGACGATGCCCGTGTGTCTGCCTCGATCGAAGGCACGGGGTCAAGGGAAGACCTGCAGGAAGGAGATGACTCCCTTGAGGGGAATAATGTGGATCGGGTAGAGGGAGGGAGTGACAGGGAGAGAAGAGAAAGCATGGCCTTAGGCGGTCTCCGTCCCCCTCCTGTTTTCCGACAAAAGGACAGGACCCGTTTTTGCTCTAAAGTCCAGAAGGAAAATAGAAAGGACCTGTGGGGAGCGGTCGGCTCCTTTTCCGTTGCAGGGGCGGGAATGCTCTATCTGGTTTTGCTCGTTGGGCCTGCGTGGTGGCTCGTCGCGATCCCTCCAGTAGGCATGGCCTTTGGAGGTTTGTTTGTTTGGTTGCTGATGAGGTCGGGAGAGATCTTGAAGGGAGAGAGGGGGGACTTCGATGCGGCTTTGAAAGACCTCAAAAGAATCGATGAGATGAGAAGAGCAGGAAAGAAGACCCTGATGTGGGCAGCGGCCTTTGTCTTGCCGTTGTTCGTTCTTTCTATCAGCCTGTCCATTTGGTACCCCTTTTTCTTGTCGCCCGGTTCCTCGCCTGCCCCCCTCCCTGTTGACGTCTGGGACATCCAGAGGCACCCTACTCGAATGCTCCGCATGAGGGGCCGAGAGGTGATCAGGGGCCGACAGGAGACAGGGAACACTGTCAGGGGTGAATCCAAAGCAGCAGCCCCGTCGTTCGTTGATTGGGAGGCCCTGGTGTTGTTCTGCGGGGGGGTGTCTCTTTTGTTTGTTCTCGTCGCATGCTGTCGTCGATTTGGGACAGAGTCTGCTCCACCCCTCCCTCTCTTCAGTACTTCCGCCTTGTCTCGCGTTAGTATTGCCAACCTAGAGGAAGTGTGCCAACCTCCTCCCCTTCCAAAAAGAAAAAAGCCGAACTCCCTTGACCGTCCGCCGTCTCCCTGGAAGAGTCCCACTCAGAGACAAAGACAGAGAATGGGGCACCGTTCCCTCTCCGAAGGCGACCTGTCTCTACTGGGCTCTCCCAGGGACCCAGAGAGGAAGTCTGCCGGCCTGCGTGCCCTCCTACAGTCATACAAAGTCGAAGCAAGGGACTTGTCTGCTGAAAGAGAGAGGAAGCCTGGCCCAACAACTTTCTTCCCGTCTCCCTTCACCCCTTTGCCGTCTCCTCCCCCCACCTTGGGATTCCACCCGAACCCCTTCTTTCTTATGCCCTCCCTGCCCCCCCCAGACCGCATCGAAGTCCCCTTCGCACCCGTGGGGGCAGATGGAAGGGAGAGGCTCCGCCAGTTCCGTCCTCCACCCACCCCCCTCTCATCCAATTGCTCCCTTCGTCCCCCCGGGTCCGTGCCTGTCTTTTTGATGGTCTACGACCTTGATGACAATTTCTCAAACACAAATGAGAGGTTGAAGAAGATGCAGCTGGGAGGCGTCATCCATGTGGGGGTTGAGGTTGGAGAGTCCGAGTTTTTCTTCGGACATGAGGTGGGCGTTGGTTCCGTACGTCGTGGGGAGTTCAAATCTTCCCACGTGTACAAATACAAGGTGGACCTGGGATACACCTTTGCTTCAGAGGATGAAATCAAGGTCATCCTCGATGACATGCACAGGGAGGGATGGCATCGATTCAATTACCGTCTCCTCCACAACAACTGCCAGCACTTTGCGGTCGAATTCATCCGCAGACTCCGAGAAGCGTGTCCCTCTGTCCGCCCAGTCCCTCCGGAGTTCCTCCGCCTCGCGAGGGGATTTGGGGGTCTGGATTCTGTTCTGCTGGGACGTCTGTCTAGGTGGGTGGATGCAAAGAGAAAGCGGCCCGAGAACGCTGCCGCTCTTCTTCAGAGACACATCGAGCTCCCTTCGTTTCGTTTTTGGAGGGGGTTGAACGAGAGAGTTGCGGAGGAGAAGGAGAAACGGGCAGAGAAAGAGAGGAGGATGGTTGAGCAAGAAAGAGCGCAAGAGTACTACCAGACACTCGTCGCAGTTGCGAGAGAGAGAGGAATGACAACCCTGGACATCCTGAAAGAGGAAAGGGAAGCCGAGAGATGGGAGAGAGAGATGATGGAACAGGAGGACTCTATGAGGGGGGTGACCTCTGCCTCCGACCTTTTTGAAGAGTCGGATGGGTTTGTCGATCTGGAGAAGGGGTTCTCTCCAGACTTCTCTTCGTGGTGGCAGTGAGGGGGGGGGTGCATGAGACAGTCTCGAAAGAAGTATCCATGTGGCTTCATCCTTTGTATGCGCATTCCTTCCCTCAGTCTTCTCCACCGTTCATTATTTGCTAACACTTCTCCCGCTTGACTTCATTCTCATTTGGGAATGGTCGTTCTCTATGCACACTCTATTGGAATTTTTTGTTCTGTGGAGAACAGCAAGTGCTCATCGGTTTGGTCTCTCTTTGTCTGTCTGTCTACTGAGTCTTCTGCACGGACGTTGATCGTCAGTGAAGCAACAAAGAGGACCGAAGCTTCGATTGGGATTGGGAAGGGACGGGGAAAGACGAAAGGCAAAAAGGAACTTCTTTTTCGCGGCAAAAACGACAAGTCACACAAAAAGTCAAAGAAGGGGAAGGAAGACCTGTTGACAAACCAATCCACCGACCTCTCGGGTGCAGCGTGAAGGAAAAGAAAGCCTCAAAGCGATCTGGCTTTGGTACCGGGGCATGTGGGAGAAGATATTTGATCTTCTTGTTTCTCCTGGTTTGCCTTTGCGGCTTGTCAGGCAGTCTGACTTGGTTGGGAAGGCGCGGAAAAATTGCGAAATTGGGGGGACCCAGGTAGGGATGAGAGGGACAGACTTCCTTCAAGAGGGCGGGCGGGAAAGGGCAGGGATACTGTGCAGGGAAGAAAGTGTATTCATTTTCTGGATGAAGAAAAGACGGTGACTCGATGATTCGTTCGTCCTTCCTCTTCTTCTTTCTGTCCTCCCTTCCAATTAGAGGTTGCACGATCAATGATCGAATCGAAATCCTTTGAGACTTTTGAAGGGAGACGAGAAGCAGCTCAAAGCACAGCTTTTCTTCTCTGTCAGTCTTCCTCATTCGCTCTTCCTCAAGCCACCGTCCTTTTCTTACAGGATTCTATGATAGCTTCTGGCTCTTTGATCGAAGTTATTCAGTCGCCTCTCCATCTGATCCGTCGTCCCATTAATTCATTGACCTGTGGTTCTCTTGTTCCTCTTATTTAAGTCTTTCTTCTGAGTATATGCATGAGATTTGGGGGCGGGGCAGGGCAGGGGGTGGGGGGGGAGGGGGGCAGCGAAGGAAAGGAGGGAAGGAAAGAAAGAAGGAAGGAAGGAAGGAAGGAAGGAAGGAAGGAAAAAAGACAGACAAGACCCTTCTACCTATACGAAGAAGTCGGGAGAGGAGGGTCCTGCAAGAGTTTGCAGGGGTGAAGCGGCCGCTGGATGGTTGAGCCTGATTCAGTCGTTGCTCCTCTAAAACGTGGCCCCCCCTGGAAGGCGTGCATTGTGTCCCTCTTTTTTCACTTTTTTCTCTCTTTCTGTCCCGCGCTCGCTTACTGACTGTTCATCCTTGTTTTCTTTTCAAATTTCTGCCCGTCTTTCTGACGTGTGCCTTCAAAGATCTCGACGTAGTATTTGGGGGTGCCTTGATTGTTTTTCGCTGACTGGCACGGACCATCCTTCAATTAGAGTGATCGTCCCTGTCCCCCCTGAGGCAAGAAGGGGGGCGGGAGAACGAGAAGGGGGCCGGTACGCTGCGCAGGAGGAGGCGGGTTGCAGGGCAATGATCATATGTTTTTTTGAATTCCTTGTTTTCCCTGGGATTGCGTTTGATGACCCGTATGTGCAAGTTTTTTTTCGAGGTTTTCCCTTTCAACCAAGTCGCTTGTTCATACTTCGACCTGCATGGCTTGTTTTTTCTTTTTGTCTGTATGGCTGTACCTCTCCACTGTGAGATTATTGCAAACATTCAGATGGGAAAGAACAAAAAGGGGGGGGCACTCGAGGAGGAGGGATAAAAGGCAGTCCAGTCAGAGGGCGTAGTTCGTTTTCTTTCTTGCTCAGCTTTTCTCTCTGGGTGCTTTTGTGCCTCCTTTTTTGACGTCATCACATACAGACAAACGGGTGCGGTGTTTGTAAATTGAAAGGGGAGAACGAAGGGAGCGAAAGAAGGAAGGCACCGGCAGCCTTGCACGTTCTTTCGGGGACTTGTCCTTTCATTGGAAGTCTGCAGTGTTCACTCTCTCTTCCTATCTCTCCATTCTCTCTTGCTGCCTCACCCACTTTGAGGCTGTTTTGAGGTCGAAGGAGAGAAGAGGTGCCGTGACACTGTGGGGAGAAACCGAATCGGCAGCTGCTCCAGTTTTCAGATCTTCTAGCACTGCAGTCGATTGAGTTGAATTACCGAGAGCACAGAACAGCATCCTTGTCCGTATCCTTCTCAGCTGCGTGCGGAAGCGTTGGGATGGATTTCCCTTTTGTCTTCCTAACACGAAGCCCCTGGATGCAGTTTGTTTTGCTTTCCACTTCTGCTTTTCTTTTCTTTTGCCTCTTTTCATTGTTCTTGTCTTCCTGAAAACGAACCCATGAGCATTGACCCTTTTTTTTTTACTTCACCGTTTCGCCTGCTTTCGTCCCTGTCCTTTCACAGGTAGTCATTGAAAGACAAGGAGGGGAACAGTCGATGGATTGTCACTCGCAGTGAAAAAAAAAAAAAAAACAGAATATGGATCAAAAGAGTGTACTCGCCGCGCAGCTCCGAGTAGCTTCATCGATATCATGAGGCTCAGCGCGCAGGCGGTTGCTCTTTGCTTGAGTCAGTGAGCATCCTTGCATGCCGACTTCATTCATTCTCTCAATTGACAACATGAAAAGTTCTCTCACTGACAGGCACGGTTCGGAGAGATAGAGAGAGAGAGAGAGAGAGAGAGAGAGAAGTTTGCTGTGCACGCGCTTTTCACCAAAAAATGATTGTGCGCGCAAAAATCTGTAAAGTACCGGCTTTTTCCTTTTCCCTCTGCGTTGGACTCCCGTTCTTCGGAGCGTGAAGAGTTCGGCGTGGAATGCGGAAGGTTCCCGTATGGGGTGCGTCTTCATCGACAGTCTGAGCGTTTCCTTTTCTTTTCGCTTTATTGCTTTTGTTTTTCTGAAAACGAACCAATTTCATCCTTGTCAGGAAGCGTTGGGATTAATTTCCCTGATCGTTTTCCTGCCACGAAGCCCTTGGATGTTGTTGTCTGTGCTTTCCACTTTTGTCTTTTTTCTTTTGCCCTTCTTTTGCCTTTATTGCTTTTGTCTTCCTGACACGCGACAATTGACCCCGCACTTTCTCTTTCATGGCATCCGGAAGGTCTCTTGAAAGGACAGTGGCATCCTTTCTTCATCTGCCCGTTCTTTCTGGTCGTGGTTTCCTTTTCGAAAGAGGGAACGAGGGAGGAGCAGGCGAGAAATTTAAAGGAATCAGTGGAGAGACAAAACAAAACAAAAAGGCTTCATTCGAGAAGCAGAATAGATCTTTTGTTTTGCTTTATTTTTCACTTTCTCCGAAGAGCACTGTTTACCACAATACATTTTGTTTTGGTGCATTTCTGCACTTCTGTGTCATGTTGAAACCGCCGTCGCCACTTCGCTATTCCGTTTCCAATCGTTTTTGTCTCCCTGTCCTTTACGATGTGTGCGGACTTTGCGGGAAAGAAACACTTCGCCCTCTTTTGTAAATTCGTCTTCCGTCCATCTGGACGTGTGTGGACTTTACGCAAATCCTTACCTCGCCATCTTTTGCGTGTCAGCCTCTTGTCCGACGGGCGTGTCTGAAAATCTTGTAAGTTGAAACCCTCCGCATCAAAAGATTCGTGTTGCTATGTCCTTAGCCTTTCCCTTCCAAACCCAGGGTTTCCTTCCACTCTTCGGTCCTTTCTTAGTTTTTTCCTTCCTTCATCAAATCGCGCGATTCTTCCTTTCTTTCTTCCTTTCCCTTGATTCCATTGATTGTTGGTCGGGTTTTCCTTCCTGTTGAACTGCCCGAATTCAGAAGGCCTCGTGGCTTGCGTGAGTTGATGTTTCCTTCTTTGGGTGCCTTCCTTTCTCAATTCCGTTCATCCTTCACTTCTTGGTCAACCCCTTTCCTCGTCCGCTGAGAGTGAAAAGTCAACACAGAAACATAAAAAGAAATGAAGGTAGGTATATGGAAGACATTTTGCGCCTCCCCCCGTTTACTCTTCGATAAGCATTATACAACGTATGTAACATAGCAATCTGATTTGACAGATTATGTCTTGGCAGATATTTAAACAGCGTGTCACGCAAAATGAATTCATTGGAACCCATTGATTGATTGATGCACCATTAAGCGTCATAACAGACGGCTTATTATTCCTGTAACGAATCCTGTTCCTATGCACTACCATATAAAATCAAATCACACCGAATCAAGCATCAAATGAATAAACACATTATAAATTTTCTAAAATAATTCATTAAAATTATATTCATAAATTATGTGCTAGGTATGATATCACTAGTCGGATTGATTGATTCATTCATGCCAAACTGTAGGTGAAGTTAGATATCATATAATGAGTTAAATTAACATTCGATATAGGATTCGATCTAATATCATGATAAGTAATAATGAATAAATTCAACTATTATTTAAATCTAGATTTAAATATAATCCGAGTCAACTTCTATTACGGTAGCCGCACCGATTGCCGCACTTTTATCGTCGCTCCCGACTGCCTCAAGCGCTGCTAGCTATTTTTTATTCAAATTAAATTCATAGTTGCAGAAGCAGCTCATTGTGTTGGGAGCTGGAAGCCTTCTGCGGCTATGTCGGGCTGCCTGCTTGTTTGTCTACTCTCTTCGCACCTACGCCAAAGCCTGAAAATGACGGGAGACGCCTGTGAGCTAGGCTTTCTATCCCACACAGATCCAAAACCATGGCAAACACGGCCATGCCCATGACTCTGTATGCCTGGGGGTAGATGCCAGCCCTCCAGGTTTCCCCCTTCCTTCAATGTGAACCAGACAACTGAGACAAGCTGCACTCACGGCCACAGCTAGTTTTTGAGAAGGCAGTGCTATGTAGAAGAAGAAAATTAGAGGAGACGGCGAAAATCTGGTGACATGACTCGATGGAGGTTTTTCACCTGGGTCAGGACGGCAAGTCACACGTATGCACACGCCATGGAACACTTCAGGACGGCTGTGATGGCATGAGCTTCCCAGTATATGAACACCGGTCGGGGAAAAGCAAAAAGAATAAAGAAAAAGAGAAAAAGAGAGAGATGGGATAGAAGAAGGTGAAAGACCCTAAAAGCCACTAGATCTTCTCAACTAGAAGCTTATCATTAGAGTCTCTTAAAATTTTCTTACAGGGAAAGACTGAAGGACGGGATGCATTGCATATTCCCGTTCCTTTCATTGTTCAGCCGTTTCATCTCATCACGTTTTATGAGCATGCTACTATTGATTGCAATTAATTCAAATTGCATGAAGAAGCATGCACATGCATGCATGCAGCTTGGCATGGCTCATCAATCTATAAGGCGGCGCGCATAGAGGCGGGCACTTCAGGCATGGTGGCTCAACAATCACCCCCTGACTGAGGCACAGACGAAGGAACAAATACAGAGCCGTCTGTCTACCCACAACGCCGACTGACTCTCATGCACATGCTCGATCGCTTCGCAAAGTCAATCTTCTTAACACGTGCTCCTGCTTTCTCTTTCTTCACAACTTTCGCAGTGGAAGGAACGTTACCATTGCAGCGCTCTAACATGAGCTTGGTCTGTCTATCTGCCCTCATGTCACTAGTCCTGCACCAGTACACACGGGAACGCAGACGACGCAATTCCTGCCTGACATAAGCAAGAAGACCATTCATAGCGGGCTCTGCCTTTGCCTGTCCAGACTCTAGCTGATCCATCAACGGCCCGGAATCCGTCACGAATTCAATCGGCACTTTCTTACACCAAAGCGCCTCTGCCAGATCCTTCCAAGCAAAAGCTTTCTTTACGCTCTCTGCAGATGCAACTGTCTCCGACGAAGTGCTTGAAATTAGCTTTCGCTTCACTCTTGCACTCTTCCACGCAAAAAGGTTGCTCTTTCTTAAAGCATGAATCCTTTCTCTGTCTACCTGTTCTGTCTGATCTACAAGGTAAGCTTCGTTTCCCCATCGCCCTTCACACTTCTGGAGAGAATAAGACCCATCATGGAAAACAACCATCTTGGGGTCCTTGACTGCGGTAAAAACAAGAGAGGTCTTACTTTGCTTCGCATGATTCAACAAACGCAAACCACCTTCTACCTTCTCTGCAGACGGCTTAGTCGACCACCGACTCAGCTCACCAAAAAGAAAAGAAATGTCTGGCTGTGTCCTTGCTGCCCACCCAGTCACCCCCATGATCTTTTGCATGAGGGGCACATATTCTTCTTTAATCTCTTCTTCTGTTGGAGGGTCCAAAAGGTCTGGTCTGATCTTTCCCCCCTTCAGTTTGCTCTCTTCCACTTCAACGGACTCAAGATACTCTTCCTGACTCATCTCAAAACCTTCCTTTGTTTTCTTTAGTTGCATGCCTATGTAGCTCATTGTCTCTCCTTCTTTCAACACCTCAGGCTCATCCATTTTCAGTTTCTCTTGAAGAGGAGAAAGGAAAGAAAGAGGATCTT
>JAHBMJ010002402.1:0-19325 GCA_018398765.1 Chromera velia | reverse complement strand
CTTCCATATCCATTGCTTTCTGAAAGACCTCACTCACTTTTTCCTCCTTCACTCTTTTCTGAAGCTCTTGGAGATACCTCTCCTCTCCTTCCTTTGTGAGCGTTCCCTTCCATCTTGGCTTGATTTGATCTTCTCTTTTCTCGTTTTTCTTTCTCTTTTCCCTCTTTTTTGTCTTTCTTCGCCTATCTTTTCTTCTTTTCTTTTTGTTCTGTTCTTGGTTGGCTTCGTTCTCTTCCTCGTTTCCTCTTCCCTCGCCGCTCTCATTCTCTCTTTCTTCCTCCCTCAGGACTAATCTAAGAGCTGAATGGTCTGACCGAGCTGAGCACACACAAAATACAGAAAAAAGAAGAACAGATGGCAGAAACACAGGAGACATGCATGCATAGTCGATCAGGGACCTCCCTCTGTCTCCCCCCCTGTCGAAGATAAACGATCCATCGAAGTTGAAAGCTACCTT
Organism: Chromera velia; assembly: GCA_018398765.1. Lineage (NCBI taxonomy): Eukaryota > Chromeraceae > Chromera > Chromera velia. Next base: position 18,868 of record JAHBMJ010002402.1, on the reverse strand, counting down.
CTCCCCCCCCTCTTCGACCGCACACTGTCTCAGTCCATTCAGAGGAACAATACCCACCATCTCACAAAAATGAATAAGAGCCCTTCCCTTCATGTTCTCCGTCTCGTCTTCAAACTCCCTCTCCGGTCTGAAAACCTCCTCTCTCCCAGCTGTTTGTGCCCACTCTTCCTCTTCTCCCCCTCCCTTCCCTGTCTAGACTATCAGAGGAGTTTTCTTTCCAGTGCGGGCGTTGAAGTTCCCTATCACGCAGACCTCTGAGAATCTGCTCTCTCCTTTTCTTTCTCTCTCTGCTCTTTTCTCTTCGATTCTCTCTGCTAAATTGTTGAAGTGTGTCTCATCTGCGTAGTTCGACTCTTCATGGGGGTCATACAAGCCAACGAAGAGCGGGAAGCCTGGTACTTCTGCAAATACCGCTATCTCCATTACTCTTTCTGTCGTAAAGCCCAGCTCTCTTGCCTTTCTGCTCATCAATACCATCACCCCCCCTGTCGTCGTCACTTCTTTTCCCTCCCTTACTAACGGGAAATTCGTTTCTTGCAGTCTTCCTCCATTCATACTGCACACTATCCTCTCTATTCTAGTTTCATTCATAAAGAGGATGTCGGCTCCTTTCGTTTCTTCTGCGAAAAACGGGCTTTGCACCAAATTCTCCATTCTTCCCCTTATGTTCAGAGCCCACATCTCTACTCCTTTGTCTTTCTTATTTTGTTTGCTCTTTCTGTTTGTCACGGGGGAAAACAAAAAAGAAAAGGAACAAGAGGAAGACAAAGAAGAGGAAGAAGAAGAAGAAGAAGAAGAAGGCAAAGACGAAGACAAAGACAAAGACGAGGACGAAGACGAAGACAAAGACGAAGACGAAGACGAAGATGAAGACGAAGAAGAAGAAGAAGAAGAAGAAGAAGAAGAAGAAGAAGAAGAAGAAGAAGCAGAAGAAGCAGAAGAAGAAGAAGAAGAAGAAGAAGAAGAAGAAAAAGAAGAAGAAGAAGAAAAAGAAGAAGAAGAAGAAGAAAAAGAAAAAGAGGGAATAGGAGGAGGAGAAGAAAAGGAGGAGGAGGAAGAAGAAGAAGAAGAAAAAGAAGAAATCTTCCGGCGGTCTGGCCTCTTCCCACCCCTCCCTCCCTGTTCTTTCCCGCCCTCTTTCTTTCCCCCGCCAGTGCCAGGGAAAGAGGAACAAAAACCAAGAGACTCAGAGGAAAAAGAAAAACAAGAGGAAGACGTAGAAGAAGTAGTGAAGCTGTAAGGAGACGGACCTGGTGGGGGACAACGAGGCAAAGAAGCTCAAACAGAACAGGAAAGAGAAGAACATACACATGAACACATGTTGGCACGTATTCGTTCATCTTTATGAATTAAACTATTCTCCTTCTCTGACGAGCCTTCGATTTCTGAGGAGAAAGAGAAGCCAAACCGGGATCCGTCTTGCTCGGGTGTGTTGATCGAGAATGGATATATGCTGTAGAAACATCTGGGATGCTCGAGGGTGTTTTCTGGTTCTTTCTCTCTGGCAGGGCCACAATCTACATCCCAGGGGTCTAACTGAAAGGGAACGAAATCGCTTTTTTCTTCTTTGTCCTCCCCTGGACTCTCCTTCCCTCCTATCCTTCTTCCCAACAAAAATCCTCCACCTTTTCTCACTTGGTTTCTCTCCATCTCCCCTGCAGGTGGATTTGTCCTTTCTCTGTTCGGAGTTGCCCCGTCCTTCTCTGTGCACTCGCCTTCACATCGCTCTGCACGCAAAGGAGGGCACAAGGGGGGGGGAGCACACTGGTCTACATCTTTTTTCAGTGAGTGTGAAAGAGAGTTGGAAGGTAGCGAGGAACGTGGCCGAGGCTCGTCTAATCGACACACCTGTATAGGGACTACCCCTCGCGAAGCAGTCCCGCTCCCCCCCCTTTGCATCAGCTCGGGGTCTCCAGTGAGCTTCTCCTCCCTGCGTTTAGGCCGGCCGAGCTAATTTGCAGAGGAAAAAGAGTCTCGACTATTCGGAGCGGAAGAGTAAAAATTTCTACGCAATTTTTTTGAAAGAGTGTGCAACTCATTGGGGGCTCCACAGGTGGTCTCATGATTCGTCGTGCCTCCTTCCATCTCTTCTCTTTCCTCACTCAGCACCCAAAACTTGTTCCTTCTCAAAACGTTGGACTCAGATGGAGCCTTCCTGGCATGCTCTCTCTTTGCCCTCCGTCTCTCGATTTTTCTCAGTTCTTCCCCGAGCCCCATCTTTTCTACCCTCTCTATCGTGTCTAGCGTTCAATTAGTCTAGCTGCTTTAGCTAGATATTTGTGGCCCATAATCATAGCGTATACAGTAGCATACCTACATATACCTAGATACATTTACTATCATTATCATTATGCACCATCACCATTGACGGCTTAGTCGATGGCCTGTATAAGGCGTCTAGGGTTCGGCCGCAACTTCGGCGTCAGACAGACTGGGATCATCACTATTCGAGTCAGCTGGGATCATATGAAAGTCAAAAAGCGTGAACAAAAGTTAGTTAAACTTAGTTAATGAGAATGTAAATCATAATAATGTTCTTTGAAGCAGCCGGCCCAAGCCAGGCTGGCTGTTTTTTATTTTTTTCTGATTAATTAAGCTGAATTTTGATAGAGAGAGAATAAAGTCTTGCGTTTTATCATAACTTCTGTGTGAAAGTGTAATGCCATACTGCGCTCTGACACTGTGCATAAGACTGCCTTACCGAACCTTTATGCTGCCGAAAATTGGTAGGTGGCCGTTTAATATGGAAAAAATTATCTGAAAGCTAGTCTGAAAGCCTGTTAATTCTCGTTTGTGTCATTTCTCTTTATGAAAGAGGACTGCCATAGCAGGTACCTAGACAGGTCTAGGCATGTCTAGAGGCAGGTACTCTAGTAATGTGTCCAGCTAGCTTGGCTCCTAGCTAAGAGGCTAGCTTAGCTCTAAACGGTGCAAGCTGTCCCCCAGCAGTGGACCTCGGGACAAGCCCAGAACAAAAATCCCAATCTTAATTCAAAATTTTATATCAAACTCCTAGGCTAGATCGACGTTCACTTATATGAGCAAATGCCAACTAAGATAGTGAATCTAGTAGTGAATGATGATGATGATCATTGATAATGATAGTAAAGTCATTGTTTAAATATTTAAACAATGAAAAGGGGAGATGCATTTGAGATTTGTTCCTAGTACGTCCGCCTTACTTTTATCCTTCCATCCATCTATGCAACACAGCAACACATCTGGCTACATTGCAACACTCTACGTTCTACTTTAGGTTCTACTCGATCAGTCTTTTACGGTTCAATCGTCCATGAGGATGAGTGTACTGCTGCATCCCCCTATCTCTTCCTCTTCACCAAAGTGGCCTCGCGTACTCCTGATGCACGTACTTACTGCCCGTAGGTAGGCAACTTACAGCCGAGCTCGGATCGATTCGGCCACACACCTTCTCATACCTCTGCCCCCACTTCTCGCCTAGCTTCTCGCTTAACAGTCCCCCCAGCCTGCACAAGAATGTGTTGGCTTCCTTGTGGAATGTGCCATCGACGGTGTGATGGACCAGGCTCATTAGTGGGATGAAGTCGTATCTCCAGTCCCCACATGCCCCTGCATGCTTCGTTTTCTTCTCTTGAGCTTGGGAAGAGAGGATGGCGGTCCAGGGGGTGTCGTCTTTGGAAGCGGCATAGTGGCCGTGCACTAAAGATTATTGGAAACCTAGTTTCCAAAAAGGGGGGGGGGGGTTGTTTCCAATTTGTTGATCGTCTAGGTCAGACCCCCTTAGGAACCCCCCCTCCCCCTCAAATGATTGAAAGCGTTAACATACCGATCAGCAAGTTCAACATCCCATCAAAATGCATTGACGTTGCGATATTTATCAAGCGTCCTCAGACTTCTAGAATAGCTCGCATCGAGGAGGGAAGAGGTGCCTCTTTCTATCCATCCATCCATCCATCCATCCCTCACTCACTCCATCTATCCATCCATCACTCACTCACTCACTCCATCCATCCATCCATCTATCTCTCACTCCATCCATCCATCTATCCCTCACTCACTCCATCAATTCATCCCTCACTCACTCCATCACTCCATCCACCCATCCATCCATCCATCCATCCATCCCTCACTCCATCCATCCATCCATCCATCCCTCACTCACTCCTTCAATCCATCCCTCACTCACTACATCACTCCATCCATCAATTTATCTATCCATCCTTCCATCCATCAACCCCTCAGTCACTTCCTCACTCCATCCACCCATCCATCTCTCATGCATCACTCCATCCATCCATCCATCCATCCCTCACTCACTCCTTCAATCCATCCCTCACTCACTACATCACTCCATCCATCAATTTATCTATCCATCCATCCATCCATCCATCCATCTCCATCTCTCAGTCACTCCCTCACTCCATCCACCCATCCATCCTTCATCACTCCATCACTCCATCCATCCATCCTTCCATCCATCCATCCATCCATCCATCCATCCGTCCGTCAGCAACTGCAGAGTGGAAAGAGAGCATGCATGCATTGACTGGAAAGAAAGGCATGCAACGGAGAGCATTGAGTGGAAAGAAAGGCACCGTGTTCTCCACAGCTTCACCGCGTCCTAGACCATGTTTTCTTCAGATGGCCGCTGGAGAGCTCCTGGAAGCTCCTCACTCATCGCGGTAACGGGATTTTAAAACCAGATCTCCAATTTCAACACATCAGATACTAAGTCTGTCACTCTGAGACGGTTACCCTTTCTTGTTAACCACTTCAACACTGTTTGAGCCCGCTTTCTGCCTTGCTCTCCAGCCCACTGACTCAATTGTCGATACTTCTGCAAGAATCCGTGTGAACAGGCGACACTGCCCAAAAGAACATCGGCGAAGAAAAGGCTGCACTATACACTTATCTGAGGTGACATATCGGTTTGATACTCGCGTTGTACGTGATGCTACGTGCGCGCATGCATGCACCTCTGATTTTTTTTTGTGCAGCCTTATCAAGAAAAGTCAAAAAAAGGCCTTGCCGGACCCAGGGCGTGCCACGGCGCGAATATTTAGGGGGGGGTTTCCAATTTAAATAAGAAAAGGGGGGGGGAGGGGTCCCAGACCCCTTTGGAAACTAGGTTTCCAATAATCTTTAGTGCGCGGCCCCATACGGGTTGCTCACCCTTATGTCAAAAATAGTCAAAAATTGCTAGAAAAATTGTGTGTGTGTGTGTGTGTGTTTCTGTCTGATATACGCCCCTTGCACCTATATACCTACATCTGGAAGTCCCCTTTCAGCTCTAGGCTCCCTGACACATCCTTTTCCTCCCGAATGATAAGTTCGCGACCATTTACTCCCCCGTTGGATAGGCCTCTGCTGTAAGCCCAGCCCAGGTGGCGTTAACGTGATTATGAAATATAAACATTTTTTTCGTTGTTCCTAGCGTGGTTTATCATAAATGTATTAAAATAATTAGTCAAAATAAAGTTTAGTCTAAGTTTTCATCAAACCAATCATCAAACAAGTTCAAAAAAATGCATAATTAAACACTATTTTTAAAAGTTTTTGTAATAATGTAACTGACAATAATTAGATAAACATGTTTTAATTTGTTATACATAATCCATGCACGGTGGTTTTTCATTCTCAGGCTTTCTTTTTTCATAAATAAGAAGAGAAACAATTAAACAGGAGTGTGATGCGATCCATTGCAATCGCCTGTCGCTATCCTAGCGGGCGTTTGTTTAGAGAACTTTGCAATTCATTCGCCTGTATCCGGCCTTGCGGGAACGAATCAGCACGCCGAGCTATCCTCGTGTCAATGGTCTCTGATACTATGCGCCCCCCTTTTCTGAGCCATTCCGAGCGCTGAGTGACCATTGAGGGAGGAATCGAGGCAGTGGCAGACGCTGACCGCACCCCTCCCTCTCTTGACACTGCTGCGAGTTTTCCAGAAACACCGGACCGATCGGACGCAAGCTGTCGGCATGCGCTTCGAATACCTACGTGAGGGTCGAAATGCGATGTGGCTCCCCCCTGTTGAACTCCCCCCTCTGGTCCCTCAGAAGACTGCACACAGCGTCCGTCTCCAGATCCGTTCATGCAGACCGCAGAGTTTCCTCCTCTCTTTTGTGCTGGTGAAGTAGGCGTGTCTGCCGGGGGAGATTGAGGGCTGCGAGTGGGCATTGGGCTCTTCGCACTCTCCCTCTCTGTCTCTGCCTTTGCCTGCGCGTGATGCTCTACTTCTTCTACCTGCACACGGAGAGCGGTCATGGAGGAGGACGCAGAGGCCAGGGCAGCACGCAAACTCTGCAGACGCTGGTGGAGCTGTGGGAGAGAAGAGGGGGGAAGAGGGGAGGAGGACAGAGCGGCTTCGCGTCGTTTGACTTCATTCTCGTCTGCCGGGGACGGTGCGAGTTTTTCGGGGGGGCGCCGGTGTGCCTTCCGAGAGGGGGGAGAGACTGCACGGACCGACCGTCTCCTCCCCTCAGACAGGGGACGGCTTTTCCCTCCTCCTCTCATGGTGTGCTCTCTTTCTCTCTCCTCTGATTTGGAACCTCTGACTCCCCCTTCTCTGAAACTCTCACGCTTTCCCTTCACAACAGCTCCCTTCTTCTGTACGGGAAAAGGACGGGCTGAAGGCGGCGGAAGGGCCCTGGATGGGGACTGCACAGTCAGGTAGTGACGCACGCGGAGACCGCCAGTCAAGGGAGACCTCCGAGCCCCAGATCCCCCTCCCATGCGGTTCAACGCAGCTGCAGGGGAGAGGGACCAGGAGGGAGCACCGGCCTGGACGGCCTCGGAGACCTTCGAGGAAGAGGAGGGGTGGGGCTCCTTTGATGGCCCCCCCAAATTTCCTCCCTCTAAAATGGGCCTCTGTGCTTGTGCAGGGGGGGCACATTGTGGCCATGTGTTTCTTCGGCTCCCTTTCCCTCCCTCTCCTTCTCCGTTTCCTGCCTGCGTTGGTTTTTTGTTTGGAAACCCCAGGAGAGAGAGAAGGGGCTGATCACGGGGCTGCAGCGTCTGTGCGGCATCGAGGGCCGAAGCGAGAGCCTGGGAGTCGAGAGGTTGGGACTCTAGTTGCTGCAGTCCTTTGGAAAGAAAAAGAACGGAGTCGCCCTCGGGATCATCAACTCCTCCCTTTCTTTCGCCTTCCTCTTTTCTCTGCTTCTCTCCTTTCGATGGACTGTTCGGATTCGGATCAGAATCACCATTCAGGGAAAGAGGAATGACGCTGGTTGGAGGGGGAAGATCGACAACAGAAATCAACGCGCTGTCTCTATCTCTGTCTCTGTCTCCTCTCCCGTCAAGCATCGAGAACTTCCCCATCCTGCCTTCTCCTTCGGCCACAATCGTATCAGAACCGTCAGCCTGAAATCCCCCTCCGGAATAAGAGCCCAACAGCAGGTCCCGAAGGGTGTGGAGATCCACGCACATGTACACGTCCGGGCGGGTGTCGACAAACTCTGTTTGGGCCTCGGCGTCAGTCGGGGTCGCTTCTTTGTTGGCGTCTTCTTCACCGTCTGGGTGGTCATCTTTGTTTCCTTCTCCAGACTCATCTTTCCTGTCTCGAGTGCGGTCGCCTCTCCGGGGCGATCCATCGGGAGAAGTTTGTGAAGAATCTGCGCATGGGGGGCGGGGGGCCCTTGGGGGTTTGAGGAGCGATACAAAGTCGAGAAGCATTTCGCGTGACAGGGGGTCAACTGTCTCCCTTATCGGTGGGGGTAGACGTTTCGAGAAGAGACTCTCTCTGTCTGCCTCTTCCTCTTCACTTCTCGATGGAATGGAGGAGGCCGACAAAGTTTCGTCTAATACCTTCCCCTTTCCTATTTCGAGGTGCAACCCACCTCGATGCCCTTGCAAGACCTCACGGGGGCGCAACGGCACACGGTTCAAAAGCTCTGCTGCATCTGCCTGCAGCATCTCTGCATTTCTCAACATCGCCCCTCCCCCCTTTCCCCCTCCTCCCCCCCCATTGCGGAGGCCCGCGAAGTTCTCAGGCCACAAACTCCGTCGAGATATCGGAGAGCCGAACGAATGCCTGACAGGAAAGAAATTCGACTGCCTGACGGCACCCCCAACCTGAGGAATCGAAGGGCGAGACTCGGGGAGGGGAAAGGGAGAGAGACCTGCACGAAGGTACCGGGGCACATCGGCATTGCTCCTGTGCTCCCCCTCTGAAACCCTTCCGACCGCACTCATTCTTTCCGGTCCCACTTTCTCTTCTGTCCTCCCTTCCAAATGCATCCCCCTGCCGACAAAGTTCTCCCCCCCCCCTTCAAATTCCGGAAACAGGCCCCGAAGACTCCGGGGGATTCCCTTCCTCTCTGATGCGCTCTGCCCCTCTATCTCTTCCAAAGGTCCTCTGCGGTCCTCTTGCTGACCGCCTGTTTGCCCCCCCAACGCCCCCTCGGAGTTCCCGTTTTCATCCTCTCCAGTTGCTGACGGCTCGACAGCGTTCTGAGAGGGACCCGCTGCCTCCTGCAAGAAAGAAACAAAAAGAAAGAAAAGGAAGGGAATTAAGGGGAGCGAATGGAAGACAGGCGAAGAAAAAGTACAGGTGGTGAAGTACATTCGACTGATTGCCCGCTCTCTCCCCCTCCCCCCCTCTCTCTGTCTGTCTCTCTCGATCCTCCCCTTCCTCCCTCTCCCACCCCGCCCGCCCCCTCTTCGTTCCTTCTCTCGTCGGATCGACTCACCGCGTCAATTGGATTTTGAGAAAACTTCTCCCTTTCTGCGTGCCCCCTGATGGGGGAAGGAGACGGCTGCCTCCAAATCCTAAAAGCTGCAGAAGAAGAACAGACGGATTCGTTCTCCTCGGCACAGCCTCTCTCGCCCCCCTCCCCTTCCGCACAAGCGCTGCCCTGATGATGCTCTCTCGGGTCCTCTACCCATCCCCTTGCCCGGACCCGCACCCACTCCGTCTCCTTCCCTCCACCTCCCTCGTGGACACCCTTCCCGTCTCCACAGGAGGAAAGGACAGGCATCTCAACTTCTTCGCACGAGTCCCCCCCCCTCAGAGGCATCACGGGCCCCGCACAGGACGCAGAGGACCCCCAGGGGACTCCAGAATCCCCCCCTTGTCCTCCCGCCCCACTGCCGCCACAAAAGAGGAGCTGCACAGCCTCCGGGACAGAAGGCGCAGGGGGACGCGGGAGGTCCCCAGCAGACGAAGAAGAAGGGATGGGAGGAGGAACGCCACCCATTCCCTCCCTTCTTGCTTCTCCTTCTCTTTCTCCAGTCACAGACGCGGGAGGGGAGCCCGAGCCTTCAGCCTGAGATCTCAGACTCGTACTCGCACTGGCGGCGGGCGGGGGCGCACCATGGACAGCCTCCACACGGAGAGACGGCAACGGAAATTTGGTGGTGTGCCCATTCTGTTCCGCCAACTGCACATCACTACCTATACGTAGTTTTCGGAAGGGAGCAGAAGGAGAAGGACCTGGAAGTACGGCCAGGGGGGTGGATGCTCTTGAGGATTTTGCTGATGTTTGTGTGTAAGTGCATCTGGGAGAGGTTTTGTTGGTACAGCTGTTGTTCTGAGGGTTGGAGGACAAATTGGAGCAGCCGACAAAAGGAGTCACAGCAGCTCGACAGGTCGTCATACTGTGGTGTGGATTCGGGATGAGGGAAATTGAGGTGGATCGGTGGTGGGACTCTGGGGTCTCGTTACAAGTTTGCATATTGTCTCGGCAATCCCTCAGAAGGACTTCTGGCGGCTTTCTGGCAGTACCTTCGGCAGAAGACCCGGTTGTCTGGAACCTGGATATACAGAAGGAATAGGAAGAAGAGCTACCCCCTCGGAGACCTCCTTGAGACTGGTGCTGAAAGGCTGAGGGTGACTGCAGGGTCTCAGCTTGTTTTTCTCTTTCTCCTTCCCCATCTGAGAGAAGCGAGGAGCCAGGAAGAGTCGCATGGGGCTGATGAAGAAGAGGGGACTCTCCTTCAATTGCCCCTCTATCTCTGTTTCGGTCTCTTTGTTTTGGACTCTCCCTCGAGAATCTGTCTCTTTGTTTTGGACTCTCGCTCGAGAATCTGTCTCTTTGTTTTGGACTCTCCCTCGAGAATCTGTCTCTTTGTTTTGGACTCTCCCTCGAGAATCTGTCTCTTTGTTTTGGACTCTCCCTCGAGAATCTATCTCTTTGTTTTGGACTCTCCCTCGAGAAAATGCCCCCGTGGGGAGATCGAGGAGACAGCAACGAACGCCGTACCTCCACCTTGATGCAGTTGATGTCTACAGCAGGGCTCCCTACTGAAGGGGTGGGATGGCTTCGAGGGGACAAGGCGGGGGGACGCCTTGCTTCTGGGGGGGTACTCAGGCCACTGTTCGTGCCTTTGATGTCCACCCTCGGTGGCTCTTCTGAAGTCCCCCTAACTCCCTCCCGCTCTCCTGTAGCGCCCGTGAGAGGAAGCTGCCGGCCACGCGAACGCACATCGGGTCCTCTCTTCGTCTGTGCCACCGGAGGAAGGGGGCAGTTTCCACCCTCTCTCTCTTTCTTTGCTGTCGGGCGACTGCTGCCGTCTCCAACACTCCGGGCAGTCTCTGTCGCCTCCCCGGGAGGTGTGGAGGGCCATTCGTCGTCGTCCGGGTCTTGTACTGTGGAGGTGTTGTTGCTTCCTTTGTTGTCCTGTGCTGGGCTGTCTGCAACGGCAGGGAGCCGGCTTCGAGTGGGCGATACCACAGGGGAAGGCGATACGTTGGAGGCACTCTCTGCTGCGAAGGGCGCAGGGGTTGTGCCCCACACATTTGCGCGTGCGAGCTCAGGAGAGAGACTTTCCGGGGCCTGACGGCTTTTGAAGGATTGAAGCACCAGGTCAGGCACCAGGCGATAGTGGTCGTAGGCGTTTGCGAGGTCTGCAAGGCTGGAGTCGAATGCGTTGCATGGGGGATTGAAGGGGGAGCGCGAGGGAGGAGGAGGACAGGGGGAGACGTCCCTGGCTGGCGTGGCCTTCTGCTCTCTGGGGGGAGGATTTGCAGGAGACCTCCTGTCTGAACGGGTAGGGGACGATAAAGGGGAATGCTTCCCGCGAGAAGGGGAAGACAAAAAGACGGGGGGGTCGGATGACTTTGTCTGTCCTGTTTGTTGGGGGGATTCTCTCAATCGTCTGTTGTGTTCTGGGGAAGACCCCTGGAAGTATCTGTGTTGCCTTCCCCTGCCTTCATGTGACAGATAGGGCTGATAGGAAGGTGGGGATACAGACTGAAGTGTGGGAGTGTGTGCTTCCATTTTTGCATTTGACTTCATATCCCTGTTGCCAGTAGAAGATCGGAGGAGAGGGGAGAACGGCGTTTCTCCTTGGGGAGCTTCGATGGTCGAAGCCCCTTGATGCCCTCCCTGACAAGAGGAAGGGGTAGGTGAGGGCGGAAACTTAGAATGGGAATTCTCTCTTCCGTGTCCCCCCCGGGAAGGTGAAGGAGACTCTGCTGCTCCGTCCCCCTGTCCCCTCTTCGCTCCTCCCCGAAGGCCTCCCAGACCCCCCCTTTCCCTCTCCCCTCCTGCTCCTCCCCCAGGCAGAGAGAATGAAGCCTCACTCCCTCCTGACCTCTCTGCCCCCCCACCCGCTGCCCTCACGGTTGTGGTTGTGGATGCGTTCCCCTTCCCCGCACGCTGTGCGGAGACAGTGGGGGCCTCTGACGGAGACGGTGCCCCCGTTGTTGTCCTCGCACTTGGAGGCACGCCGGTCCTCGAGGAGAGAGGCTGCACGGAGAAAGAGAGGGAGGACCGCTGGCCGGATCCCGGTGTTTGCTGCTGCACGCACATACATGATCGATCGGCTATGCATTCTATTCACACACAGAAGGAGACCACAGGCATCAGTCCCCATGCAGGTTGGCTTTTCACACGCACAACGGCAAAGAGAAACCAGAAGCTTGAAAGAGGAAAAGACAGAACAGAAAAGAGTGACATGAAAGATCGAGACAAAACGGACAACCCGACAAGTACCGAGTCGATGCCCCACCTCCCCGCCCGCCTGCCTGCTTGCCGATCCGACCAACCTGTCGTTTACTGAAGGGCGCAAGCACCCGAGAGAACCGAGAGGATAGGAGACGGCTGGAGAGTCGGGGGGGGAGCGCAAAGAGCCCGAGCGAGCATTCCTCTTCCCTGTACACCGCACAAACTTCCCGCAAACCCGCCGCCACCACGTTCCTCCTTCCCCCCGCCGCCCTATGGATGGAGCGCCCAGGCGTCGACACGAGGGACCGACTGGGCGTTGCCGTTCCCCTCTCCCTCTGCAGATGCATCACTTGTCTACACACGTGGCCCCTCGTCCGCTCTGAGAGGCCCCAGGCAACAGTCCGAAAGAGAGGGTCTCCAGAGAGGGCAGAGACCAGAGCCTCCGACTCGCCCTGCCCCTCAAATGCCTTGGAGGAGGATTTCGACATCGGGTCACATGCTCCGCCGGCCTGAGAGGGGGAACGGTGAGAGGAGATGCTCTCGTCAACCTTGCACACGATTGTAGATTTTATAGAGAGAAGACTGACGGAATCAGGCGTGGAGCAATAAAATACAACGTTGCAGGCCCTGCCCGTGTTCACTGTGGGGTCTGTCAGCAGATTGCAAAGAGAAGACAGACGCAGGTTTAAAAAAAGAGGGGCAAAGGATGTACGAGAAGAGAAAGGAAAAGCGTTTTTTTCTTTGCCTCGTGCCCCAATACCGGAAGTGCTCAGACTGAATGACAGACAGACACACTTACTGACCCCCTGCGAGCCTAAAAGTCCAGAGGCAGAGCCCCCCCCCGCCGCTGATTTCCGGAGTCCCGCACTAATCGACGCCACAGGCAGCCCGGCAGGTGTAGAAGAGAAGGGGCTCTGCTGCTGTTGCTGTTGGTAGTTGGAGGTGGCGGGGGGAGACGGGAGCGGAGAGGGCGCGCCTTCCGGTGGAGGAGCGAAAAGAGGTCCCAGGGCTTCACTGCACCCATGCAATCGACACAAATGGAAGAGAACAGAAAGAGACAGAGACAGAAATACATCAACATTCGTCGGTCGCCCGCCTTTTTTCGCTCCGCATTGACAGACGTGCATACAGATGGAGGCAACTTTCGGCGTTCCCCAAAAGACTCCAGTGAACTAAGGAAGGCTTTGAACACTCCCCACAAATCACATTGGCACCTCATCCTGATTCAATGAATGAAAGCCAATCGACAGAATCAAGAATCCACCTCCTGCGCATGTATGTGTCCACCGACCGACCCACCGACCGACGGACTCGAGAGAGGGAATCACCCCGAGGGCATCCAGACGCTCGGCAGCCTTCCTGGCCCTCCCACGGAGGCTGCATAAACACACATACACATACATACATACACATACATGCATATTAATATATACATACATACACACGTACACACACACAGGGGGAGAAAGGAATGCAAGGAGGGAGAGAGTGCGAAGGGAAGAAGAGCATCTTGGCTTCCTTTGCTTTGCTGTAGAATTCAAAAGTACCGGGCAAAGAGACCGTTGTGCTCTCACAAATATACAGACTGAATAACATCTCTCCACAGAGACAGACAGAAAGGCGCGCGGACAAATCTGGTGGTTTTCACAGGCAGGGCTCTCCGCACACAAGCTGGAAAAAAGCAGGCAGGGAAAAGAGACAGACAGCTAGCTAGTCCTTCGAACACACCTGGAAGGCGCTGCTCCTCTAAATCGCACCAACGGAGCATAGCGTCGTGCGGCCTGGAGGAGCATCCAACTTCGTTGGAGAGGCCGACACCCGATTTTCGCCTCCAACTGTCCGCCTCCCGTCTTCTCCTTTGTTCCCTCCTTCTCTTTACAGCAACTGGCTAAGAGGGCTTCGAGGAGGACCGAGAGCATCTCCACCGCTCGACGCAATGACAATAAGGGTGCGAAGGCAGAGGGCAGAAGCCGCAAGAGAAAGCAGATCGCTGGCAGCTGCGGTGGCAGAGGAAGAAACCCGAAAGGTAGGGAGGGAATGTGAAAATGAGAGGACTCAGGGGAGAACAGAAAAATCCTCCCTTGCCTTGCTCTGCTTCGTTTCAACACAATCAATCAACCGCCGTTCGTTCAGGGAAGTACGGGGGCGACCCAAAAGTCGAGATTGATTGAATCTCCATTCATTCTTTCCCGTCGCAAATTTAAAGGAGCGAAGAGTGAGTTGCTTAATTCTGTCGAAGCTTCCCTTCGACGACAACAAAGGGTTTTCCAATCTGACTGATGATCGATCTTTCTTTCTTTCTTTCTTTCTTGTCTGTCTGTCTGTCTGTCTGTCTGTCTCTGTTTGAGTGACTGACGAATTGCCTCGACGCCAAAGCCTTTCCCAAGTGATTGTTCACGTAAAGGCTCCAGACAATCAGAGCGGTGTCCCACTCGACCGATTCCAGTTGCCACAAAACCGCACCCGCAACGTCACAAGCCTCTAGCCCAGGAGACGAACAGGAGGGCGCCGTGGAGGGCCTGGCGGTCGCACCTGAGGAGGACACTGAAGAGGAGTGGAGAAGTTCGCTGATCGCCGGTCGGAGAGTCCTGGCGACGTCAGCAAACGAAGCGAGGGCACACAGATGTCTCTCTACAGTGCAAAGCGCTCTCACGTCCTCGGCAGAGAAGAGAATTGTTGCATTCTTGCGCGGGTCTGCTGCTTTCGTTCGCACCGCTGCTGTCTCTTTCTCTTTCTGGAGTGTCTCGCTATTTGAGAGTGATCCGAGTGGAGAGGTTTTGTCGGCAGAAGACGGTGGGCTGATTGTCTGGTCAGACGATTGTGCGGCCTCTGCCAATCCCGCCATTTCTGCATAGAGGCGCGATAGGACAGATGGACTTTCAGCCGTCCTTTCACCACTCCCCACAGAACCTGTTGGTCCTGCCGTCTCGTTGTCTCTCTCTGCCTGGATCGTCTGCAAGTGGTGTTTGAAAGGAATCCCCATAGACGAACTAAAGGCGCCTCCCCCAGAGGACCCCTGAGACGAACTCATGTTTCCCCCCCCTGCCCCCGGACCTGCCGGAGGGCCGAAGACGCTTCTCCAGAGAGCGTCGCAGGAGGGAAGAAAACGGAAAGCCGGAACTCCGTTCACTGCAACCGTAGGCAGGGGCGGAGTGTTCGGTGAAAAAAAATGCAGGGAGGGAAAGGAGGAAAAACTGCGAGTCTGGTGGTCACAATCTTGACACCGAACTCGGTCGCATTCCGTCACAAAAAGAAATCTTTATCTTCGGC
This sequence comes from Chromera velia, assembly GCA_018398765.1. Taxonomy (NCBI): domain Eukaryota; family Chromeraceae; genus Chromera; species Chromera velia. The sequence goes on along the minus strand of JAHBMJ010002402.1, from coordinate 3,731 downwards.
AAATGACAGGCCAGACAAAAGAGTGTGACCGTATCAAACAAAGTGCATATGCAAGTCTGGCAACTCAACGCGAAGTCAAAAAAAGATAAAGTTCGCACACAGCCACGCATTTGGCAGTTTTAATTCTCTAGCAAGCATGCATTGACCGCTGGTAAGCGAGCACTGAACATTCATTTCGTCATGCATATCCCAGTTTTCCTCCCTCTCTTTCAACCAGTCAACGACCCTCGAATCGTTTCAGCTCAAATACTTTCACCGATTCAGAAAACAAAAGGGAAGCAAACCAAGAAAAAAAGAAGAAGAGAAAAACAGACAGAAAGAAACAAAAAACATCCACAAACTGACTCAGTACAGCCTCAGCACGTCCGGGAACTCCGTCCTCGCTCCCCTCTTCTCTTTGTCTGTCAACGTTCCCGTTCACTTGACCACTCGGTCCCATCCCCCCCACCCGGCCCGTCCCCCTATTCTCCCGCTCCTTCTCCAGACCCTCTCGACCCCCCCCTTCCGTCTCCATCAGGCGAAGAATTTGCAGAGGAGGTTGGATCTGGGCGGCCTGCAATCCGGCCAGTTCATGCGTGAGTGAGTGAGTGGGTGAGTGAGTGAGTGAGTGAGTGAGTGGGCGAGTGAGTGAGTGAGTGAGTAATCGATTGAGCGATCAACTCGGGGGGGCAGATTGAACCACAGACGGAATTCTCGACTGATCGTCCGTCAAAGGGACAATCCAAATATGACTGGCTTCCGACCTCACAAGCAAAAGGAAAAAACAAAAATGTCGAAGTACGTTACAGGCTCAGTGCAGTTCAAGAAGAAAGAGACCGGAGAAATTCTGCAGATCTAAGTGATGCTAGGAACGGCAAGATTTCATTCGAAGAGCGAACCGACCTGTCGGGCGCACGCAGCAACCCGCGCTGCCGCCAGAGAGCAAATGTGAGACGCAAGCTCTAGAGCGACTAGTCTCTGCCTGCTCCCTGCACACAGGCTCCCTTGCGTCATCAATCCCCCCAATCCCCCCCCGGGCACCCCCCTCGGACCACTGAGGGCTCCGCAGAGAACCTCCCACCCCCTTCCCTCTCCAAGAAGGTTCACGGCAACACAAACACCGGGGGGGGGCCCGGAGGAAGAGAACACGGGGAGGTCCAACTCGAGTGGGGCTGATGAACGTCCGTCGGCATTCGGCCCTCCGTACCCGTTTTTGTTCTTCTGGTGGGAGGGAGGGGATCCTGTCGTGGTGGGCCGGGCAGAGGAGGAGCCTGTGGTGGGGGGGAAGTCAATGACGCACGCAACGGGAGGGTAGGGCTCGTTCACTAACGGTCTCTCTCCTCTGTCCCTGTCCGTCTGCCCATTTCTTCGATCTGTTCTCGATTTGAGAGGCAGACTCAGACGCCTGCTGTGATCTCTGTGCGATCCGGAGAGAGACGGATCGGAGGATTGATAGAAATTCGCCCCCCAGTGCTCTTCCTCGTCTCCATTTCCATTCACAGAGACCGGAGTGAAGTCTGTGCGTATTTTGGTTGTCCAAGGGTGACTTTTTTTCTTTTTCTCTTTTTCTCTTTCTCTTTCTGCCTGCCCGTCTCCTCGGGTAGAGGACGAGAGAGCGAGAGGAGTAACGATCTTACAGACAAAGGAATCGACAGTCAAGAGCCCAACCTGCACACGCACAAAGAGACAGAGACAGAGAGACAGTCAATCAGAGACGGAAGGATGGATGGAGGGAAAAATTTGTTTGCACATTGATCTGTTCTTCATTTTCTGCCCGCAGCATGCCTCCATCCTATCTTTTATTCTTCCTTCTTTCCTCCCTTCCTCTCTTCGCATTTCTTTCTCTCCTGACTGTTTGTCTTCTCTGCTTTTTCTCTCTTTTCTGTCCTTCTCTCCCTCTGTTTCTTTTCTTCATTTCCCCTTCCTGACCTGGAGGGGCGTGACTGTTGCATGCATTTGCTTTCATACATAAAGGACTGTTGCAAAAAAAAAAAAAAAATCCCCTTCCTGACCTGGAGGGACGTTACTGTTGCCGCCCCCCACCCTCTCATCTCTCCGTGTCGGAGCAACGCGCAACGCAGAGCAGGCAACAGCAACAGAGCCTCCCCCCCCTCCCCGACATGAGAGTCACTTCGGAGAGGCGGACCGAAGGCCTCAAACTGGAAAGTCAGACTCCCGAGACTCCACAGCAGGTCGGGAGACGGCACGGGCAGATCAGGCCGCCAGAGGGCCCGATCGCCCCCCACGGAATTTTCATCCAATCGAATCGCGTCAGCCCAACAAACAGCAAGGGCAGAGGCGGCCATACGAGCAACCAGTCGGGCAGTCGCGTTGATTGCAAACGTTTCGAATCCGTCCGACTGGGTGACCACGCCTGGTGCGTATTTGTTCAGACCTTCTGAAGGCGGGACGGAAAGCGAGGGGGGCAGGGCAATTGTCTCGTTCCCGTCTGTCTGGTTCTGTCCTTTTCCACTTCGAAAAAAACGTCTTTGCAATCTGCCTGCCAACGCTTTTTGAAGACCCTCCAGCGAGTCGCCCTCTTTTTCTTTCACTTCGTGCACCAAATCTAAAAGAAGATTCTCCAACCTCTCCCTCCGACCGGCATCCCCGTCTGCAGAGGACTGTCTGTTCGTCCTCCCGCTGCCTGCCGTCTCTCTCTCTCTGCCTGGTGACATATCCAAGAGGCCCCAATCTTCCAACTGCTTGCGGAAACATCCCAGAGCTTCATACAAAGCTCGGGAGAAAGGAAGGGCCAGCCCACTCCTGAGCATGGCAGCCCTGCTCCTCTCCTCTTCGTCCACCGTCTCCCATCCGTTCTGCATCACCCCTGACGATTCCATACTCTCTTCCCCCGCCCCTGATGCCATACCGCAAAGCAAATACCACGCTGCCATCGGCTGTGCAGCAGCGCAAGCAGCCCACAAAGCCAAGAGAAGCACAGGGCCCCGGCGTGCCTGGGCCCTCTCCACAGCCGTCACGTCGTTCTCCTCTAACGCTCTCGCACCCGCACTCGCCCCGTACGGAAAGGGTGGGGTAAGCACAGGCGGAGGGGGGGGCAAGTCGAAAGCGGTCGAGTGTGAGTCGTAAGGAAGATCCTCAGACAGGTACCCCGGGAAGAAGGGGAGGTCGGGGGATCCATTATGAGTTGGGGAGGTGGCACGGCCTCCTGCGCCTTCGTTTTGCGTTTTGCCGTTGGTGTCCAGCTCAGTTTTCCGACACACCTGAAGAGAGAAACAGAGAGAGAGAGAGAGAGAGAGAGAGAAGTGGAATTACAGCACGCGGAGGGAGGGACGTATGAGATCCGGAGAGGATGCCGGTAAATGCCAAACGAAGAAGGACGGAAGAAAAGTGACAAAAACATTCCCGACACCCACGAAGATCGTTAGAAGAGCAAGCAGGGCAAAAACGGCCTTTGCTGCCCCACCACCAGAGGCCCCGGAGACTTTGCAAGAGACAAGCAAAAGTTGAGCAGCCAGCACTCAGATTTCAAAAGGGGGAGAGACAGAGACACAGACACACACACCCACACGCACGCACAGAGAGAGAGAGAGAGAGAGGCACGCAGGCAGAGCAGAGAAGGGAGAAAAGGAGCATACATTCGTTCGTACCTGCACAAGGGTAGCAATAGGACGATCACGTCTTCCCCCTGCAGCCCCGTCTCCCCCTGTCCCCTCAGGCTCCTCCACAGCTTCCCATTTCAAGAAAGAGTCATACGCCCCCCCCTCCTCGTCTGAGCTCTCCCCTTCCTCTTC
>JAHBMJ010002401.1:5526-18847 GCA_018398765.1 Chromera velia | reverse complement strand
GACTCGCGTCTTCCCTCATTCCTCTCGCCCCTCCCTTCCTAATGCATTTGCGTCAACACAGTAGATGGCCCAATTTTGGGATGATTGCTCTTGTTTGTGCGGAGCTCGAGCCTGGCGGGAAGAGAAGACGGCAGAGATCAGGCGATCAAGTCTCACTGGGCGTTTTTGATTTCTTCGCTCTCCACTTCCCTTCTCTCCTCTCCTCACTGCAAGCACCGGACTTGAGTCAGCGAGAAGAAAGCAACCTTCAAATGTCGATGTCCCTCTGTGAGTGCCTCCAGGTACATGGCCCCCTGGGATCTCTCTGGGACCTGGCTCTGTTTGTTCCTGTACATTGTCCTGAAGGCAGTGCAGGAGGCCTTCCAGACAGCCTGCCCTTTGGTGACTGCCCATTACTTTGAATGGACAACTGCGGATGTGGGTGGACTCCTCGCACTGGTCCGTCCCGGCTCCCTTTTGTTTCCTTTTTTTTTTGTGGCCGGGGGGGGTGCAGATCTTTTAGCTGTGGCAACTCTCCCATCTTCGACTTGGTAAGTCTGCCTTTTCTTATTGCCGCGTTTCGCTTACTTCTCACCGTTCTTCCTTGTTTCTAACGCTCGCTTGTGTTCGTGTGTCATCTTGCTTGTCTGTGACTTCCCTTTCTTTCTTTCTTTCTTCCTTTCTGCAGATTGGCATCGTCGTGCTCCCGTTCAACCTTCTGATCGGCAAACTAAGCAAGAAGGTGGACGACAGGGCTGCACAGCTGTTCTCTCTGTTCATGCTGGCAGTTGGGTGCGCCCTGACTGTGGCTGTTGACCCTCAGAGGTACTCTGTGGCACAGTACGTCAGTGGGGGACTTGTGTTGTTCATCGCAGCTCAGGTGGGTCTCTCTCTCTCTCTTTCTCTCTCTCTCTCTCTCTCTCTCTCTCTCTGCCTGCTATTGTGTGTGTAAATGTGTGTGTGTGGCTCGCTTCCACTCTGTCTGTCCATCTGTGCGGTCGGAATGAAGGAGAAGAAAGAAGGAAAGAAGCAAAGAACGGAGATTATCATGCTTTTTTTTCTGCTTCTTTTTGATTGACTCGCATGGTATGTGTGCGCCTTCTGCTTGCTCACGCATGTGCGTGTGTGTGTGTGTATGTTTGTGTGTGTGTGTGTATGTTTGTGTGTGTATGTGTGTGTGTGTGTGTGTGTGTGTGTGTGTATGTATGTGTGTGTGTGTGTGTGTGTGTGTGTGTGTGAAGGTTCTGGAAGCTGTGAACATGGGCCTTCTCTCGAAGGTGATGCCGAAGTCCCTTTCGAAGGGTCTGTTCAACTCCGGGTTTCTCTCCACGGAGGCCGGCCTTCTCGGGAGGGCCTTTGGGTCGTCCTCCATCTCTTTGGCGGGTCGGTTGGTCGGTTGCAATTTTGTGCATTTGGCTTGTCTGCCTCTCCTGGCTGCTGCCTGGAGACTATCCGCTTTCTTTTCTCTTTCTTGATCTCTCTGTCGGAATCCGAGTATGTCTGCCTGCCTGTCTTGCCTCTGCCCGTCCGTCGTATCAGCTTGCAGATTCTGTCGACGTTTGCATGTTTGTGTGTGCAGGTCTCTTTGTGAGTGAGTATTATTTGGAGAACGCGATCATGATTCCCTCCATTGTGCTCATTTTCTTCTCGATGCTTCTGTGCATCGTTTTGAGGAATTGGATGCTGACGGTGTCAGAGAAACTGGACTGGCTGAGGGAGCAGCAGGGGGGGGAGGAGGAAGAGCCAGAGTGGCAAATTGACACGGTTTCGCTGCCCAAACTGAACAGGCTGTCGTGGAATCAGAGGCACAGGAAGGTCGCCAGACTACCTCCCGAACTGAAGCGGCAAGCCACCGATCAACAGCTGCAGTCACAACAGCGGAAGTTGTCATCAGCGTCTCGGAAGAACTCACAGACGCCCTTGATTGCTCCTACGAGCTTGGAAGAGGGTGGTTTGGCGTCTCTCCAGAGGGCATTGTTGATAGAGAACGGCTTGGGAAGCAGCAGAGGGGAGAGACGCGAGGTTCCGCCTTCTTCGGGAGAGGCAACGCCTGGATGATGCCCGTGGTGCATGTGAAGAAAAGCCGAAAAATAAAAATGTTTCAGCTCCATTTTTGAAAATGATGTTGCCACGCTGCAATGGCCGCTGCACTGTTGCCAAGCGTTGTTGCTGAGTTGTGTGAGTCAGCTAGGTCTGAAACATAGTAGTAGTAGTTTAACATACTAGGAAGCATATCTGAAGCGCTGCTAGGTCTGAAACATACTAGGAAACATATCTGAAGCGTTGCATTTAAAATAATTTGGGGTTATATAAAAATTTATTTGAGTGTCAGTGGTACGCAAGACCCCCCTCCCCCCCCCTGCCTTCCACTATAGCGCCGTAACAGCGGCACGCAACCCCAGTTTTTTTGATTTAAAAATGTGTTTATATAGTAGAGAAGAATAATTATTTTTGCTTCGGTAGCACGCAAAGACCCTTTCCCCCCCTGAGCCCGTTTGCGTGCCACTGATACTCAAATAAATTTTTATATAACCCCCTTTTACTGTATGTTGTCGGCCGATGGTGATGACGTCCTAGATGACGTCTAGGATGCTAAGTCAGCGTAGCCGCGCGCGGGCGCTTTAGGGGTCCCTCGCCGTGCTACCAACTTGGCACTAAGTGCTACAGAGCCCTCTAGGCCTCAAACCTCCACACTAACAGTAACCAACCATATATCTAGGCTAGTCTAGGCATCTAAACATTAGCAAACCTGTCTAGAATGCCTAAAATAGTCGATTGGTACCGAAGGTTAGTGACCAGATTTGATTTGATTTGATTTCATCAGGTAGCGCAGTGATGCTTTACGTACGGGGCTCATAAGAAGTAAGTTCTGTCATGCAAGGTTCGTACTTCTCTCCTAGACAATGCTCTGTTACTTCCAAACCGTCTGACCTACATGGTGCATGCAACGACTAATAGACGGACGGATGCACGGAGTCATGCCATGGACTGACGCACGGCGTCACGTCGCCATGCATGCATGCATCATGCCAGATTCGTAATGCGCGCGGCTCATTCCATCTTGACATACAGATCAATCTAGTGGCATCCAAACTCCACAACATTACGGATTTAATTTGATTTCTCAAATCAAATCTTAGGTCTGAGAAACTTCAGCATGATAGGGCTTATCAAATCCTATCAAATCTACTTCAAATCTGACCCTTTAACCTCAAATCTTCAAGGTCAATCCGTCATCCGGTCTCTCAAATGAGTCTTCACATTTTTTTATGCAGAAAAAAAAAAAAAGATTCTCCACTCGCCTTTGGTTAGTGAAGGCTCTTTCCATATCAAATTTGTCATATTTTATCCACGTTTTCCGAAGGATTTTCGTCCATTTTTTTGTTTGTAGTTTTGGACCTTTTGGTCCGCCTTTTCGTTAGCAGTTAAGTGTAGCAGTTTCGAAGTAAACTAGAGATTCAAAAGTTGAGAAGTGCAGTTTTCAACTAAGTTTTGGTCCGCTTTTTCGTTTGCAGTTTTGAAGGGATTCAAGGGAATTTGAAGCATAAAATTAGTAAAATTTGGCTACAATCATTATCAATGGTTAAGTAAAAATTCTAGTCTTAAATTAAGATGACTCTCTAGGATGACTCTAAGATAAAAACTTATGTAAGCTCTTAGCTTTGACAACAGCTTATTAATTTTAAGAGTCTTAATATAATTAGCTTTTTGTCTAGTTTTTAGTGTTTTTCTTGTCTCTATAGGGCTTTCTAGGATTTGCTAGCGGTGTCGACTGTGTCATGTCGTCTTCAGTGCTGTCGAGAGTGACCTCTAGACTTCAACCTCAAATCTACCTCAAATCTGGTCAGATTTGAGCTTGAAGCTCAAATCAAATCAAAGCAAATCCTATTAAATCAAATCTGGTCACTACCGAAGGTGCCGAAAAAGGACTTAAAATATCGTTTTTTTTTCGGACGGGGGGTCGGTATCGGATCTCGGTATTTATAGCGTTGTCGGGATTTGACAACCCTGCATGCATGAATCAGCAACACTGCAGGAGACAAGCATTTTCAGCCTCCGGAGTCCAAAGGGCACGCACAGAGTTTCTGCGGCGCACACTTCGATCGATTTCTGTCAACTCATCAATCTATTCATGTGTGCTTCTGTTCAAGGGTAGAGATGCACGCACCAAGTACCATACATCTCTCGTTAAGTCTTCTTTCTACACGTACGACAACACCTCATCACAAAACGCATGTGGAAAATTACGTAAAGTAAAAAAACCGAAAACGGAGCTCGATCCCTGATAAAAAAAGAGGAAAGAGACAGAAACACAATAAAAGAAAAAGAAGAAAGAGCGACCCTCGATCAAGCTACCTGTGGATCGATAGAAGATGCAGGGGCCCTCCAGACTGCATGCGTCTCTTTCTCGTCTCGATCCCGCAGCAAGAGCATGCAGGAAGGAAGGAAGAGCAAGGACAGGATCTCCCAAGCAAGTCGCCCTTCCCTTTCGGTTAACTGTCTCTGCTAAGCAGCAATAATCGATAAAGCGATCAAGTGGGCGCTCCTCCCCTCACTCGCCTTTTTTTTTTTTTTCTTTCTTTCTTTCTTTCCTTCCTTCCTTCCTTCCTTTCTTTCTTTCTTTCTCCAAATCCCACCGTCTCCCTTTTTCTCATGAAGTGCGGAGAGTGACTGCATCATCGGTTAAATCGGATGCGTGAAGTGAAATAGAACGGGTGTCAACGGTCACAACCTTCATTCATTCATCTGTATGCATGGCACTTCCTTCCACGGTCTCTTCCTCAACTCTTCTTCTGACTCTGCAGTCATATGAGTGTGCGGGGTAGGGCTGAGGCTTGCTATGACCTTTCCTTTCCTCTAGGATTTTTAAAGCCCGGCGTTTGTTCTGGATTTTTGGTTGTCTGTCAGGGTCTGTGTGTAAGTATGAGAATGCATGCCCAAGTATCAAAAGGCTGGCACAGAAGCACAGAAAGCGGCACAATGCCTTTGGCAGAGTGGTAAGAAAATTAAGGGCCAACTTTCAATTCAAGACTGACACACAGAGCTGTGAGATGACATTACGAAAGGGACGCTTGAAGAGCCATGCATCTTTTTTTATTTGCAAGTCTGCATCGTCCCTCCCCCGATTTGTCATCTTTTGTCTGTCTGCGTGTGGAAAGATCATGGTGAAGTGCTTGGTCCTGGCAAAAAAGGAGGTAAACCACATGTAAAGTTCGCCGTCCCTGGGTCAAACAAAGAACGAAGAAAGTGGCGAATGAAAAGTGTACAACACGCACCAATCATCCTGCTTTGTCGCCTGCCTGTGACTTCTTGGACCACACAAGAAGAAGACAACTTCATGCATCTGTGCCGCCTTCATTCGTCTGTGCGTTCCCACTTGTCGTCATCATTTCGTATCGACAGGAAGGCGGAAAGAAAAAACCACGTTGATTTTCTGTTAGTCGCTCTCCCTGCCTGCATCTCTATCAGCCCCTGTGCCGACGCGAGGCATCAAGGGGGTCGGAATGACTTTGAAGGAAACAGCTCACGCCAGACACAGACGGCAGACACCGACTACAGCAAGATGACAAATGACACATTTGACAGACAAGGGCGTGCGAATGTATGAAGAAATCAAGCAAAACTGCATTGACTCCACTGGGTCTGTGCCGCTGACTTCTACGAGCAAAAGGGTGTCAGGGTCCCCCTTCCTTCCAGTTCGGGGGCATTGAATGAAAGAAGAGACGCAGCAAGGAAAAATGAGTGCGCTTCTCAAATTTTTGCCGTCTCCAATCGAATCGAGCGGGGAGGTGTTAAGAAAGGCGGATGGATAAGTAAGAAAAGGCTCGCGTTAATACATTCACTCGATCATGCAGCTTTCTCACAGCGCACTGAGAAAATACCGACTGCGCGGTCACTGACACAGAAAAGGCAGACAAACAAATACAAATAGACGCGCGGTAGATGCGGAGGAGATGAAGGAAGGAAGGAAGGAAGGGAGAAATGGAAAGGAAGCTAAACTAATGAGGCCTTGATTCCCATGAAGGAGAAGAGAAGAGGGGACGGCAAGAGAAGCGAGTGTTGCAAGCAACCGGAATACCCATCCATCCACCCCGGCTTCCCCCCCTACGCGCTCAGCCCGACATTGCACATAACAGCAAGGTTGTCCTTCAGACTGGCGGACAGTTGAGGAGGAGAAACACAAGCAGGAGAAAGAGAAAAAAGGATCCGTGAGAGAGAGAATCAAGTCACGAAGAATTTCATGTAATTGGAAAAAAGACAAAAGGACAGACAGACAGACAAAAGGAGAGATGAAGGTGCCCCCCCGACCCCTCTACTTGCCTTGCTTACCTGGATCCTTCCAGGCATTTTCGTTTTTTTTTCATGCAAGTTTGTCGTTCCTTTTTTTCGCTTCCTGATTCTTCTTAGTTTCTCTTTTCTCACTCCCACAAGGATCCGAAAAGAGAAGGAAGAACGGAAGGAAAAGAAAAGAAACAGACTGCATGCGAGAAAGGAGACGGAGGAAAGAGAGATAGTGAACAAGGAGGGAAAAGTTCGAGAGAGAGAAAAAAGGCAATAACGGGAGGGAGGTGAGGGTTTGATTCGATTCGATTTAACTTTGAAGAGCAGACAGAAAGGTACCAAAGTGCCCCCTGTTGACATACTGAATGGCAAAGGAAGCGTGGGCCGTCCTTTCACTTTTCTTCCTCCTGAGGTACTCATCTTCAGTTACCGTTTCTTTTTCTTCGGAACACGAGCGAAACAGAGCAAGGACGACGAGAAGCACGAGTTTTCATGCAGCAACTTGTTCATTCATTCACAAAGAAGACTTCTCTTTCTTTTTCGTGTAACCGCTTCCATGTTTGCCATCCGTTTAGTCCTCTCCCAAAATTTCTTTCCCTCTTGACTTTTCTGCAACTGTCCTGCCTCCCTTCTTACATGCATTTCGTAGGATGTCAGAAAGAGCTCTGGGTCAGATTATGAGTCGGGTGGGGGGCTGGGGGGGGTCCAGGCAACCTCGGCCTGGACCTCTTGCACACTCCGCATGTGTGCTAGGATTTCGGAGAGTCTCTCCCTAGTCACGGGCTTCTTCATGCAGAAGTTCGCACCCACTGACTGAAATGCACGTGTGGCCTCATCAGACACGTCCCCTGTGATTCCAATCAACACCGGCCGAGGCCGGTCCCCCAACCGCCGAAGAATTTCATGCGCCGCCAGATCCCCGTCCATCTTGGGCATGTTGCGGTCAAGAAGAAGAATTCGAAAATTCTTTTCCTCTTCCACGATCAGACGAACGGCATCCTCCCCGTCGTCAACACAAGCACACGACATTCCTAGACGCTCGACCACGAACTTTGCACCAAATTGGCACATCTTGTTGTCGTCAACTACTAGGACGTCGGCCTCGAATTTCTTCGTGGAGGAGCACGCGGCGGCTTCGGGGGCACTCCCCCCACCTGCTGCTGAGGGGATGAGCTGCTGTGAGGGGGCGGTGGCGCTCGAACTCTTCAGGAACGCACTCGTTTTCTGCCGGCGCTTTCTCAGAATGGTTGCCGGGCTTTCGTCCGCCTTCTTCCCCTTGAGGAGACTTTGCTCACTCGACTGGTGTACGAGAGTGAGAGATTGAGAACAGTCAGAAGATTCTCGCATGGTATCTGTCACAGTCAGTTGGGCGGGGGAAGGGCGTGGATGCAAATCCAGACATGACCCTACTCGTCTCTCTCTGTCAACCCCTGTTACTGTTGATGCTCCCACATCAACACTCAGCCTTCCCACTCCTCCTACTCCGTCTGGCTGTCTAGACGATACTTCTACGCCCTCCCATGCACCATTCTCTCTTCCAACCTCGGTATACTGCACATCTGAGAGGGGGATCTGCAGACGGACAGAGAAGACGGAACCGAACCCTCGTCCCTCTGACCGCACAGAGATCGATCCTCCTGTGTGGGCACTCACAAAGGCCTTCGAAATACAGAGGCCGAGACCCGTGCCGCCCCCCTTCTGGAGTTCTCCTGCATGCGCGAACGTTTAACCCGTACACGAACAAACAATCAACACAAGGACTCTGTTACGATGCCCATTTTTTTTGGCTTCAAAAGCAGACGGCCAGTCGACATATGCAAAGCTTCACTTCCCCATTGAAGACAGTCGATCGATTCATCGATACCGATTCCCTTTCTGTCCTTCCTGCCTCCCTCACGCCGTCCTCTCTCCCTCCCTCTCCCTCTCTCCCTCCCTCTCCCTCCCTCCCTCCCCCCCCCCCCCTCTGTGTGTGTGTGTGTGTGCAAAAGGGAGGTAGGTGCCGTCGGGCGTCCTGCTCTTGTGGGGGAGAAGACCGGTGGGGGGGTAGTCTGTTGTGTGCTATATGCAGGTTTTGTCTTTTCCGAGGACCGGGGCACCTCCGTCCGGCGTGTGTGCTTAAGACTAAAGCGAAGGGGCCGCCTAGTCTTGCAAGCCTTCAAATGCCCCATGGAACCTAGGTTGCGTAACGAATTTCTGCATGACATGCCGGGTTGGCCAGAGCCTAAGAGGTGGCTCACCGGCTTTAACCTAACTCATTCACTCATTCAGGTGTATGGACAGACACGTGGATGAATGTACCGATCATTACAAAGAGAAAAGAGGAGAGGCTCACCCAGACAGAGTCCACTGACCTGCTCGAATCTGTGAGTAGGGCCGGAACAATTTTCCGATGTCCTCCTGGGACAGACCGACCCCCGAGTCCTCCACTTCGATGCACAGAGACACCCAACGAGTCACAGGGCCGCCATCGGAGACCATCCCCTCCTTGTCTCCCGTGTTTTTGTTTTTCTCCTTCACAACCACTGTCTCCCCTAGCGCCCCCCGCTCTTTCAGCTCCTTCCACTGCGCACATGACCCGTCCGACGACTCTGGCGGTCCCCCAGCCCCCTCTATTGCAACTCTGACCGACAGAGAGCCAGAGGAAGTGAACTTCCGGGCGTTGCCGATCAAGTTAGAGAGAACCTGCAGAAGACCAACCGGGGGTTGCATGGTCAGTCAATTGATTGATTGTTTGACTGAACAATTAATGGATTGTGAGGTGCAGAGCTTTTTGATTCGTGTGATTACAGAGAGAAGAAGAACGAAAGAAAAAGAAGAGAAATGCAGTACCCCTTTCCCCACCAACTCCTTCACCCCTACACCAGCTGCGTGCCCCCGTCCCCCGACCAAGCATGCAACAAGACATGCAAACATACAGACAGACCTGTCTGAGTCTCAGGCTATCCCCCTCAACGAAGATGGAGGACACCGAGGACTCCTCAACGCCCTCAGGGACACCCAGAGATTTCAGGTCGGTGGACACGTCCCAGCGCCACTCCAGGCCCTTAGCAGTCGTCGGAGGCTCCTCGACTTTCGTTACCTGAACACACCCAGGGGACGTAGGGAGCGAGGGAGGGAACGATGGAGGAGTGTGAGTGCGAGTGTAGGGGCAGTCAGTCAAGCCCGCTCATTTATGATCCCCCCACGCATGCTCGCACAGATAGACATGACCAGGGCCGCAACTTTCTTCCGCACAAGAGCGGCAGACAGACAGACAAAATGATCCGTTGAAGAAGAGCAAGTGCGCGAGTCGCCGCACGAAGAGAGTGCAGAGCAAACAGACTCAGACACTTCATTTATTGGGAAGACACACGAACAAATAAATAGACCGACAGACCTGAGAAAGCCAGCTGTAGATGTCGAATGGTTTGAAGGCGAAAGAGAACCTTCCTCCTTCCATCTTCTCCAGAAGAAGCACGTCGTCACAGATTGTGCCGATCAGAGTCACCTGTAGGCAGAAACGATCGTCAAAGTACAAGAAGTAGTCAGAGACAGTCCATCGACTTTTGTTACTCTCGGACGCAATGCAGAAATGGAAGCCTGAAGGCACAAGCCAGACGCAGACTCGGGTAGAAAACACAGAAAATATGAATCACTGCTACAAGCGCACGGAACAGAAAAGGAAAGGCGACTCGCAACGGAATTCGGACGCGCCGTCTAACGCCTCAGAGCAGCGCAGCCCTGTCAAGAAAAAAACGCCTGGCCGGGACAAACAGACATTCAGATAGATAGGCAGACCTGCTCCTGAACTGCCGCGGCCAGCTCTGTCAATCCGGTAATCATTCGGGCCTCCTCATCCTCCCCGTCTTCCTCCTCTTCACCTTCTGCTTGTTCCTCCTCTCTCTGCAGGCTGTGTTCCTCGCTGGTGTCCAACCCTAGGGGAGTGAACAGGTACGAAGATGCTGTGGTGCCCCCCCCTCCAGTTCCCCCTTCTACCATGTGACCTTCTCTCTCCGTGCCTAAGCCCGGCTCTAGGCTCTCTCTCGTGTGGCTTCTCTCCAATGCTTCTGACGCCTCCATGGTGGAGGGCGAGAGGGTCCTCAGGGGGGAACACTCAGACGGGAAGGTGAGTGGAGGCAGGGGCCGTGGGGCCTCGACGAGCCTTCTCTCTCTATCCCTTTGAAGATTCAACCTGGCCTGTCGGGCTGCCTTCTGCCTCTGTACTCGCACTCTTGCTCTCCTCTGCGCCTCCTCCCGCAGACGCTCGAGGACTTCCCCGAGAAGCAGCAGACTTGCAGAGAGGGGATTGCGGACCTGCAGACAGATACACAGACAGAAGGCGTCGCCATGAAACCAACTTGACAGTCTAGACTTCAACCTAGACAGACAACACTCGTCGACGAAGACCAAGCGAATATCAAAGCAGCAATGGCTACGGGCTGGCTGACAGACACGGAAACAAATGCCTCGAAAGAAAAGGAAAAGAGGCAACTGGAACAACTAAGTGAAGAAACGAAGAAAGAAAGCAAAGCACCGACCGACCTCATGCATAATGTATGAGAGGAATGATTTCTTTGCAATCACTGCCTCCTTCCTGCCGTGTCTCTCGTTGTGCAGGATACAGAACGATCGCCAGTGCATGTGCCTGAACAGGGCTGTGTGGCAAGTGAACCCGAACGCGATGGTGCTCGCGCTCTGAAGGCCCCCTAGTGCATCCTTGCCGCTCAACGCAAGAGCAGCGACCCGAGCCAGCCACCACAAGGACGCCTGGATCAGCAGCAGCTTCCAGAAGGTCTTCTGTCGGATGTTCAGACTGACGAGGAACCCCATGATCCGAAAAAAGAAACAGGCGTTGCTCAGCATTGCAATGATGAAGTTGTCATCTGCAGAGAAGGAAACAGAACCATCACGCAGATTCGCAGGCGCAAAGCACAGAAAAGACGCACAACGTAAAAACCCGGATACGCTAAAGAAAATGAAGGGTTGAGTGATTCTGCAGCCACGCTCAAACAAGAGGGTCCTCAAAGTAAGCCATCCGCTCAGAGAATAATTTTGGAGAGAGGCAGGAGAGTCCTTCTTCAACAGGGAAATCTGCAATATATTTTTGACCAGCGAATACAAAGTGACTCGATCACTCCATGAAAGAAAGACTGCATGCATGGCTCACCGGCAACTGAGGCCCCCAACGCCCCCCATCCGGCCGCCCACAAGATGCACAGGAAGACCCTCCTTTCCGTCTCGGTCTCAACGGAGAGCACCCAGGGGGAGCCCAAAGCGGAGGTTCCTGAGGGAGCGAAGGAGGGGGCAAACTCAGAGTGACTCTTTTGCACATCCTCGAGAGGCGAAATTAAGTCACGAGGAAACAGAACCTTCGTTTGAATCCGTCGATTGTGAAGGGAAAAGAAAAAGAAGACTGCGCACTCGTGACCTGGCTGTCTGATGAGCTTGTGTATCATGTAGGCCCATTCTGTTCAATCAAGAAGTGCTAAGACGTGCAGGCAGAATTTGTTTTTGTTCTCTACTGAGCATGTTTTGTTGAAGACCGTCTAATTGGAACTTTCTGACTGATGGATCGTTTGGTGGGTTGATGGGGCATGCAGAGGCTTCCTGTGGCAAGCAAGGTGGCAAAGGGAACAGAAATTCCAAAGGCTCACGAAGCACCAAGTAAGAGGTAGAAACTAGCTGCAGGACACAGATCGAATTGAAGAATTATTTAACAAAACATGCAGAGAGACACCAATTCCATCGTCCGACTGGAAGTTAGGAGGGAGCACGGGACCACACTGGTGACTTACCAGACAGCGACAAAGCCCAGCAGATGCATCCAAGCGGTGATACCCATCCTTTTACTCCAGCTACAGCTGCCAAAACAACGGCAGGCACAATCACAAGTCCGATCTCCCACTGAGATCCCTTGAGTTGTTCGACGAGGCTCCTGTGTCTGTAGGAATCGAAAGTTTCGAACCCTCCTTCTCCTTCCGCTCCACTCTCAGGTCTTGAGGTCGCCATCACACCAGAAAGAAAGCAAAAAACGATAGGTGTGAGTCAGTCCCCGTATACACGTCTGTTTGTTCGGATGTCTGAAACGAAGCCAGCGTTTTGGTGTTCTTTCAAGACTCGCAGGCAACAGTGGCTGTCTTTCGAGATGAGCAAAACGTTCTTTCAAGGAAGACCGTTTCAGTATTTCGAAATCGTCCTTCCCTACAAGAAAGAAATGCACCCTTTTCTTTCTTCTCTCCACTTTTTTATCGCGGCGACGCGGGTATATATATATTCGTGTCTCTCTTCCTTCCTTTGAGCCGCCTTCTGTATTTAAGATTCTCGAGAATTCGGTCTTGGTGGGCTCCGATTCTTACACCGCCTTCTAGCCATTGCCTATCTTCCTGTTAATAGCAGTGAGTGGTCTGATTTGCCGTTTCCTCGAACGCTGTGCTTCAAATCAGATCAGTATATACAGTCTGCTATAGTCTGCTTGTATTGCTTCTCAAAGCCTTATTTCCGTAAGTTCATGCATGTTCATGCACAATGGTCCCGGAAAGCGAAGCGGGGGGCACTTACAAAACAAAAATACCCCAGCCCATGCATGCATATGCACGGTGCCTTTCGCCAAATCTGACGCAAGCAAGCTTGCGAACGGCCCCGGAAAGCAAGAAAAATGAGAACTTCACGATTGACGCACGCATGCCAGCCGATCGGGCGGTCGCGCCGACCCCCCCCCCCCCNCCCCCCCCCCCGCGGGAAAAGCCGCAGAACCCCCCCTCCCCCAGGAAAAAAGCCCGGGGATGCAGCCTGTCGCTTTCCGGGGCCACTGACGCACGCATGCATGACATCTGACGCACGCACATTTGGCGCATATTCAGCCTTTCGGGGCCGGGTGGCCCCGGAAAGCGAAGCGGGGGGCACTTCAAAAACAAAAATACCCCAGCCCATGTGCATGCGTGCACGCTGTCTTTCGGCAAAAACCCGGCCCCGAAACGCTGAATTTAAGTTATGCGTGCGTCAGATGGGTTTCAAATCTCCACTTACCCCCAGGTTTTTTTCCCAGGGGAGGGGGGGGTTCCGCGTATGCTTTTTTCCCATG